>LR736880.1:427306-461515 GCA_902654985.2 Oryctes borbonicus
TTTCTAGGGCCTCTAGCCAGTTTATTAACCAAAAATGTTGGGCTCATTTATCGATAACAAATTAATTTATTGCTTTTGAGCTTTTTAAGCGGAGTGTTTAATTAGCAGTATTCTCGCACATATTAGATATTTACATATTTTATGGTTGTACGAAATGGGCAAGGTGAGTCACTATCAATGACTTGCATGTTAATAAGCACAAGAGATTATTCTTGATATGAAAGTGTTTTACGACAAAGTTTCATTTTGTTTGTGTTCACTATTTCATATCATTCTCGTACTTATTACGGTTAATAACGTATATTTTTCCAGTATAGTGTACACTGCACAACGCTATAGAAAAGGCGATAGCTTCGTTATATAAAAATTTTCGGGAGATTGCACTAGCCAACATAGCTTATTTCTAAACACTGTTGGTAATTCCGGTAACAAAGATGAAATTCGCGTGTAGAACACCAAGAAATTAGCCATGTCATGTATTATTGCAACTACCTGAAAGTTTTTCTAACTTTTAGGATATGGAATTTCGCTACCACAAGTTCTCCATAAACATAGATCATATTTTTTTGAGTTTAATAAACTAATTTAATTTGTCTATTTTTTTTTGTCCAATTCAAAGCATGTTTAGCAACTTTCGTCGTAAGACTATTAATCCGCTCATAAGTCTAATTGAAGGTATCTAAATATCATATCACGAAATTTAAAGAGTACCGAATGTGGATTTCTATGAAATCTAAAATAATTTTTTTACAACATTACATTACATAGGTAGAAGAAAACTTAACGTATAAAATGAAATTATCATAAGTAAATTCATAAGGGTCAAATTTAAAGTCTGTGTGGCAAACTTTACATACCAAATTACACATACACAAAACCATTTCGCTGAACACTTCTACAAAAATGTAATACAAAATATTTTGTATGAAAAAATGTTTTATCTATATAGAATTTCGTCAAAATGATAAAGACTTGTGTGGTAATTGTTGCATCGGTGTGCGATCGCTCAATTTAAAACTGCGGAGAGAATAGTTTTACATGAATATTTACAGTATTTTTTTGTGCAGCTGGCGCTAAGAAAACAATCGAAATTGTCGATTTTCCATGATTCATACATCCAATTAATCATTCGATTAGTCTTAATGTTGCTTCTTTCTTTTAATTTGCGTGCTACCATTACTCATGTCTCATGGTTACTGTTTCGACAGATTTATTGATTGAAACAATATTAAGAATAACTGATAAATAAGCTAAGGAAAAAGCTAAAATAATTGTTCAATATTAATGTTGTGTAGGCGTTAATAAATAATTAACACTTACTTAGGGTTTATTGATTTTCAAAAATCGCTTTTTTAATAAAATTGTTAATCAAGTTCGAAAACCTGTACTGTAGTAAAACTAATTTCCACTTATATTTTTATTAATGCTCTACATAATTATCCATAAAAATGTTATGCATACTTTCGTCAAGCGACTTCTATCTTCTAAATGCTTTCTTGTCGGAAAAACGTAAAAAGGTAAAAATGCACTTTTATGAACAGAAATATGTAATTTGGCCACGATTGCTTGAAATTTTGCTTGTATGTATCGTGTAAAATGCTGCGGCTCAAATCATTTAGACTATTTTAATACTTGCTGCTTGTATGAAAAAGCCAAAAGCTACCCAGACAACTTGTTATTCTATAAATCATGATATAGGTATATTGCGTTTTGATTAATTTTTTGTGGAGTTTCAAATGAAGTGTTTAAAATTTAAATTAGCCGGCGCCTTGAAGTGTTTGGCGCCATCGTACACTGCACGACCTTGCCTGTATGGACGACACGGCACGCCCCTGAGTATACTTAATAGATTTAAAAATGTAAACCAAGCTTAACAGGTTTCTACTTTTCATACAACTCAAATTTTGACATAAAGATCTCTTTAGTTTGTGAGATTTTTTTCTCAACTATGTGCTTACACTCAACATTTAATCAAAATAGTAAGTAATAGTTTCTCTAGCGTACGCTTATGCTCTATAAGAATTCCATTTACAATATTGAATATTGAAATACAAAACAAATTTTTTGTTACGAGTATACTTTATGTACGCATATAACACATATACTACCGGCTATACATTTTTTATGAAACACCCTGTGTATGATAATGTATTTGAATGCCGCACTTCATTAATTGACGCCAACTTTCTTATACCTTAACTACTAGTTTTCGAGATAATTTGAAAATTCTGCGAGATGCCGATCTTTAACGTAATATCTTACACGGATGGATTAGAGGCGAGATATAATTACTTGGTACGTTCTAGCAAGTAACTTTTTCTTTTGTGTAGTTATAAAAAATCTACTTTTTGTAGTCCATATTATTTGACATTAAGTCTTCGGTATTCGGCCTTAGACAAAACATAAGACATTAAAGAAACAACTCAAATTATCTCAAAAATAATCTAGGCAGGTGTAGGGGAAGTTGACATGAATTAAAGAGAAACATCCAAAAAGATAGTTATGTACAGGGTGGTGTGTTTAAAAAACAAATTTGTATTATGTGTAGCGGTAACTGAACACAGATGATCTAGCGTGTTTCTCTTAAGATTTTCAAACCATCATTTTGCCAAACAAAGACAGAACTCCCTTCGCGTTTAACTGCCGGCGCAACACAGGTTTTACCCACCCGTCTTGAAAAAAAAAAGTACACCTACCCTAGTATTCTTGCATTTTAATATATTTACCCATTGTAATCTCCTTTTACCGGTTTATAACGTATTGTATATAACACGAATTCACAAAGAATATTTCTCCAACTTATTGCAATTAAGTATAAACTGATATTAATACAGGTTCCTGTAAGAAAGTATTGTTAGAAAATTAAGATCATAAAACAAAAAAAAAAAAGAATTGATATTTTTCATTACACATGCACGGTTATTTACCATACACAATGGCGTGATTATTATTAGTAAACATTCCAGAAACTGATTTATATTAATTATAACAGATCAAAGCAATGCGGAAATAAATACATTTACTGCCGGCACTGTACATCTAGAAAATGGAAACTTGAAGGTAGCAGAATTATTTTCTTTTCCAACTGGTAAGGTGGTAATATAGAATAATTAAATTTCACAATGGCTGTATGCCGGGCGAAGATATTTCCCAATATCTACGAATATTGAATTGCAAACGAATTCATACCTATTTTTACATCTGTTTTACTCTCAAAGTTACACCCAACTATTGTGCATAAATTATAAATAGAACGAGTTACTTTTAGTGACGTCAATGATGAGTAGAGAATATGCAAAACTTGGGGCTCGACTTCACTTGTTTCAATTTTCTGGAAAATAAAATGTAAAATTGACTGATTTCGAAGGTATTTTTAAAATATAAACGATATTTTCGTCCGGTCAACACTGGGAATGAAGTTAGATGGTATTTATATAGCTTATTTGTTGTATGTTTGTTACGCGCAAATATTAACGTTTTTCAAGTAAATAATGTTAGTAATCTTTAAAGTGCACCAAATGTATTAAGGAAGGTATGGTTTACCTACCTTGTATTAAATACTTAATGATTTCTTCTCAAATATGTTATCGTCTCTTTTTTTTTAAATGGTATATAATTTCAAATTGGTCTACCATTATCTTACACAAGGTTGAGGAATTAGGTTTTAATTGGAAAGTTAAAATAAGTTATGAACAATTGATCCAATTGCTGAATATACAGCGCGTCCAGCTAGTGCATGTGTGGAAGATAATTCCTTCTTAAACTTTTCAAATGCAAATTATTCGAAGGCATATCCTGAACAACATACAAGCATATAGGCTATTCACTTTCTTGCTTCAATGCTTTACGTGCTAGAGCGAAGGATTCGAAGTATTTTTTGGAGTTTTCGGCAAATTTTTTCCTATACCTAAAATCCGTTCTTTAGAAAATCAAATGTGAAGCTGTGTATACAAGTTTTTCGTTCTGTGACGAATTACTAGAAAACTTAATTTCCCTGAAGGTGTTCCTTAAAAGTAATATGTACAAGTTTTTTTTTAAGTACAATTTCAGTGTCTTCTCGTGTGACAATTTTGCAGCATACGTCATCCAGCAAGTCAACAAGGATGTATGCATAAACAATAAATAGCGAAAATAAGTTAACAAATATTGATTGGAGTTCAACATAACGATAGATTTATTTAACACATCACACATTATTCCATGAAACCTTCCAAACATTAAATGTAAACCCCCTCCATTAGCATGTGTAGGTAGACATTCAGAGGTGCGTGAAGTTGGTAGCGGCACTTTCAAAATATTGGCAAAGCAACGACTAAATTTATTCTACTACAATGTAACCAACACAAACGGAATGTTGGTTTCGATTAAATAATACTTCCATAAACAAATAAACTGTCATGGTTTATCACAAAACGCCAGCTCACTCCAAATTCTATTTTTATTACTACTTTTGTTTTAACTTGTGCCACTCACTCCAGCCATAGTCCATAGCATACAAAAATAATTCATGCATTATTTATTTCTATAGCACTCCATAGATTACACTGTGTCTTGCAAAAATCTCAGAACACTACTGAATCTGGGGGACGGTTCTAAATTCACTTTGTACTGCATAAAACTGCTCGAAGTCGCTGTCAAAGTCCCCCAACACTCCTAATCTAATAGTAGCCGCACATAACGTATTGGATATTATACGCTAAGAAACCGTATATATTATTTATTTTTTTACTTAATGGGAGCACAAAATTCGTTCTATACGGCACTAAACTCCCTATAGATGGTAGAAGTGGTGCCGTGTCAAAATGTTCCCCAACACCTCTAATAGCAGCCGCATCGAACATAGTAGATTATACGCGAAGAAGTTTTCCATATGTTGTTAATTTTTTACGAAATCTGGGTGCAAAAGCTGTCAGCGTCTCCAATGGAGGCGTCACTGAATATAATTCGTACAGCGTAAGTATAAATATATTTTCTAATTCAGGGTTGTAACGCAAAATGTTTTCTATACAGTACAAAAATGGCATAAAACTAGCACAAAATGCTGGCATAATAAAATTTGGAAAATTCGAAAGTGTGGTTGCCAACTTTGCGCTAACACGCGAATATCGCGAAAACAGAAAGAGCACAAAACTTGCCGATTACGGCATTTTTATGCCGCTCGATGGAATAGTTTAATTTTGAAAATTCGAAAGTGCGGCTGCTAACTTTATGCACCTATCATTTAGTCCAAAACAATCATACCACAAGAATAAAACTGAAAACTGCCGTTAGCATTTTGCAGCAACTAATCACAATCACAAGAAATTACTACTTTCTGTTGCCGTTTTTATGTATCAGACAGCCCGGCGTTCGTCGAATACGTAATATGTTTTATCACGATGTGAAGAACAGCAGCGGCTAATGCAGTGGGGTTGTGGAGCTACATTACAACAGTTCCACTTTCTTGTATATTGCGTAGCATAATGTACACGATGTGCAAAGGAAATACACGAGGGAGTCGAAGTATTGTAATTGACCTCCCACTTACGCCGCCACCAGCTGCCTAATGAAACATAAATGTAGAATTATATCAGTGTAGCAGCAACACGTCTTGAAATATCTCGCTTGGTAATTTGCAACCTTGCAAGGTTGTAGAAACCTAGAAGCAGTTTATCTGCTATGTAAGGTAAACTGCTACAAAAAGTCTCTTTTAAACTGCTCCATTAGTAACTCAGACCACTCAGAGCACGAATTACACGTTGTACTGAGAAGTTGAAAGCAACGATAATATATAGTAAGGTCAGAGCAATGGGAGCTCCACACGAAGCAGTTTTTATCGTCCCCGCTAAAGGAGCAAGGGTCGGTTTAGAATAATATGTGGTCGACAAGAGTTAATGTTTACAAATACAGCGATGGCAACGAAACGTAACAAGTAAAATTGTTCGGTGCAGGAATAATATGGTTTGTTTACACTGCTCGATTAAGAATTTTTGAACTATAAGTGCAAGCTCGTAGAGTGCTCTCGCGGTGTATATTGAAACCTGCAGAGTGGAGATTCGTAGGTAACGAAAGTTGTACTTTTTAAATGGATTTATTGCAGTTTTTAAAATTGAACATCCTATATATATTTTTTTTTTTCAGAGTTATTAGTTTTCTTTATTTTTTGAAAGACTCACATTTACAGAAATTATATCCTTTGGAAGTGCACATTAGAGAGATGTTATTTTTAGTACTTACATTAGGCATAGAAGGCCCCAATATACACGCGCTTATATGGTATAGATACTGGAATTGCATCAAAAAATAACATAGGTATTATTTTTATTGAAAAACAAATGTTTTTAATATCCTGTCGTAGCGATCTGTGTAATTAGAAGATGCTAAAACAGGGAATTACTCTTATTATACTTGTTAGTTACAAAATTATGCAATTTTAATATAATTTTAATGTGAGGGGATACTCGACCCGGGAAGAGTTAGTGAAACAATACCGAACACTACTACACGACGTCATTTATTACAAGTCAGTAAAATACTAGAAATGGCCAAACATATTACATGAAATAATACACAAAAAAGAAGTCTTTCTTAGGATTTCAACTTACTAAACTCTTTGGGTATGTAGCAAGAGGTTTTGAAGGCATTAAGTTAAGTTAAGAAGTGCATTAAAGTTATTTCGTGAGGTCATCCCCAATTACGTTTTTCGTGTCACAAAAGGCGCGAGGCAAGGTCTTAGTTTGCCGACAATTACATGCAATTGATAGACTGGATCAGTTTTATCGTCTATTGAACATCCGTGACATGTTATTAAAGTGAAAGAGTCGTCAAAACAACAGAAGGTGGTGAAACGAAGCATTAATATTTTAAAATATTAAATTGTGAAATGAACATATTTTTATTTCACTTCTTATCTTCTGTCTGAAAATAATAAATACGGAGGGCGTCTAATAATTATGAATTGACCTCATTATGAATTACTTACACAGAGTCTACAGAGCCAACGTATGACTAACGCTGTAGATTTCTAGAAAAACTTCTCTATCAGATTTGGGGGCGTTTCATTTAAAATAATTGAAATAACAGGAATGAAATCTCTCAACGATTTCGCTTGCCATTGAGTAGAATTCACTTGATATAAAAATATCTTCCATGTAAATATGACTTTCGGGTGTTGTCGCATACTTGATGTTTGACTTGACGTTTCGCTGATCATGCTGTCATCTTTTACGGTCGTGAAAGCCTACGCTCAACTATCTTCCATGTAAAGTTGCTTAAAATCGAATGATTTATGACCGAAAATTATTTTAATGTATACAGGATGTTTAGTTTCTCTAGAACGTTATTTAAGTTTATTTTAAATTAAACAGCCAGTATATTATCACATTTTTAGATTCTTTGACACAAAATTAACAACGTACGATACACAATATACTTAAAACGAATAATTTCTTAGATATTTACTTTTCAATTAAAAATACTGAATCATTTGCAGTTCTTTTTCAAAAATTCTCGTCTGTTATTATTTTATAAAAATGTTGGACTGCCGCTGTGAGGATAAGTTAATATATCAAACAGGGCCTTCAGGAAGATAACATTATTTGGAGCATTTTCAAATAGTTGAAACTCGTTCTTTGCACATGGAACACCCCATCCTACGCATATTTAAAATCTCTTCGATTCCTGCACAACAGATCCTATATCTACAATTAATTCTTTTTGAGTTGTATTGTGTCGTAGAGCATAGAGAATTTACAAATAAATTTAAATGACTATGATGATCGATAACAAGGTGAAAATCTAATTAAACGTCAAATTCTGACTTACATCAAATTCATTTTGCGCGCAAAAACGGTGATTACCGAAGAAAATGAAGGAATAGTCTTACAACCAGTTTTAGAACATTCACATACTGGTGCATAAATATCTCTGTAACATCTCGAGTTCAATGAAAAAAAAACAATATCAAGCGTATTATAGAAAAAATTTCATCAAAGTACAACTGCAACATCTATTATTATTTTCTAACGTAGATGTTTTGTTCTCTGTGTGAAATAACACACAACCAGGCTACTACATTTATTTAAAAAATAAGGAACGCCTGAATAATAATGGATACCACTATACTGTGGGATTGAAAGTAAATACAGCAAGAGGAAGGGAGTAAGAAGAGGGAATAATGGCCGAAGTGATTTGTAAGACATAAGATATATGATGAAAGGTGTAATTTTTTTGTTAAGGAATCTAGAAATGAGACTTAAGAGAAACTAAACACTCTGTATATTCCAACACTAGTTCACTTGATTTGAAGCAACTTTTGTTTCGAACAATTTTTCATTTTATGAATAACTAAGCTGTAATTTATCATGTACAGATAGTTGCCACATCCGATTGCGCTGCTGACTCGTTCGTCACAAAATGTAATGACCGTTATCTCGTTTTCTACAATTTTAACTTAAAAAAAAATGAAAATTTCGTAATAAACATCTTTTCAGATTATTTTTTACAAGTCATTGCCAGTACAATATTTGTTGAATATTTCATACTCTAGAGGACACAATGTAATGGATTATACTTTATTATATTACCTATAGTAATAAAGATACTTACCGTTTTCTTGTGCGGGAAGTAATATAGAATTTTGCTGGGAACCATTCTCCTCTGGTAGTATTTCAGGAGGCGGCGGAACAGTTGATTTTTGTTCTATTTTCTCCCTTTTCACATTCTTCTTTTCTTCTCTTTGATTATTGACTTCTTTCTGTTCTTTAGGTAACACCATCATTGAGGGTACTGGCGGTGGCGATGGTTCTTTCACTTTTGGTTCATCTTTATCTTTAGTTTTATATTCCTCCTTCTTATCAACTACTACAAGAGGTTCTCTAACCTCTTTAGGTGCTTGCAGGTCTCTCGGTTTTCTATTCTTTGCAGGACTTTCTCTGTTCTTATTTATGGTGACTTCAGCGGTGACAACGTTAGCAGATACTACTGGTGTAATCTCTTTGGCAGCATGTGAATGCATCGTTCCCGGTACGAATTCTTTCACGGGCACCTTTAAAGGTAACAAATGCATAATATACGACATTAACTAAATTAGAGTATCTTAACTTACCTGTAATTTACTAGGTTGCACAAAATCAATTCTATTCGAGATATGCACAGCCTGAGTGTTGGGGGGAAGTGATTGATACACTGATTGCGTATCCATGTGTTGGTCAAGAGAAGGCGATGAAGATTGTTCCATTTCTTCCATCTTCTCTTGGTTAATTACCATGTTCACTTGTTTATTGAACGCATTTTGAATTTCTTTATTTGGAATATAGGGAGGTTGAGGAGTTTGTCGTGCTGATGACTCTCCAGATGCTGGATGGGAATCATCGCAAACAAAAATTTCATCCAGTTTGTCTTTGCCTGAAAATTAATGCGGTATACTGTTAGTAGTTATCCACCTTCTTTGTAAATATATAATACAAAAGTTATCATCCAATAACAGAGTTCTGAGTATAACGAAGCCAATAGCAGTGCTAAAATATCATCTTCAACTTATACATCTCATTGTATGCATTAATATTCCAAATAGAAAGATCATTGTTAGATAATCTAAATCTACGTTATTGTTTTTTGAAGGAATAAAATGTAAATACATACACATTTGCATTAGGCAACTTTTAGTAATCAATTGTGATAGAAATTTAAAAATTCTATGGTTTTATCATATTAATAAACGTTTTTATAATTTCCGGTTAATCAAATATATTTATTTCAAGAAAAGTACACTTGTAAAATATTTTAAATCACATTCAATAACGCATTCGTTCTATCGTATGTCTTATTCAACCAAGTTTCATCGAGATAACATTTTGGTTATTTTATCGGCTCCAGTTCTTTGTGGTTAGATTCTGTAAGACTGCATAATAGTAACAAAATCTTATTAATATTAATCGGAATAATTCTCCTTGAAATTGATTTGCACGAATTTGAACATTATAAAATTGCCCATCAATGGCCAATATTTGTTTTATTTCACTTAAATTAATTACTGTTACGTTCTTTTTTTTCCTTTAGACTTGACATAACCCTCGTTATATTTTCTTATCTAGTGGTTCATAAATTATCCTATTCTATTTCTTTAACAGAGTGTTTTACGATTGCATCATAAGCAATTATTACAAAACGTTTAATAATTTGTCCTTTTTCATTGTATCCATTATCCCGTGCATTGTAGATTTCGCTACATCCAAAAGTAATATATAAGATATACTCGTTGACAACCAAATCTGATGGAACCTGACCGAAATAAATGGAAAACTTAGATACCTACATACCTATGAACTATCTATGTCTAATCATAATACTTTATACCAATAAATACCTCCAATATTGAAATTAACATTTTTTAAAATTACAATTACAAAATGTAGTTATCCACCACCATTAGGTGGTTACAAAGAAATGTTAAAACATACTCGCCAAGTACCTTTATTTGTACGTACATTCAATAAAATTACAATATTTTTTTAATTTAATTTATGGAAACAAACAACATTTTTAGAACAAGAACATCATAGCACTGTATAGACAGGAACACTAGTTCTGCTCTCTTATTTTCCGTGTTCATGACCTCTCCAATTTATTCTGCGCGCTGGAAGCAAAAAAAACGTAAGTGTGTGCTTAATTTCAAAGCTGCTTCACTAATATGACAGTTACGATTGTTATTTTGCAAAAGATCACGTGGAATTGTAACACAAACAAGATTGAACACATTTTTACATACTCTGCAAGCCATATACCTCCACACTCGTGTTTAAAAATACCCTCACGCTCTCTAAAATCAACTGTAGGAGACAAAGCTATTATACTCTGATATTATTTTCTATTGATCAATCAATACTTACCCCCACTGATTAATCTTGGTTCACATTAAAACTACTGATTTCACTAGCCACGCCCATCAACATGATCTAGAACGTAGACGTGTAATATTCTATGCACTACTTCAAACTAAACCAAATGACAATTAAACGAGATTCTATAAGGATATTAATATTTAGAGAAGATTTTAAACTATAAATATGTTGGCGGCATTCATTTGACAACTGACAAATGTAACATGCGTTCTCTAGCAACAGAGATAAGAATCTGATAGCCCTACGGGGCCGAAGCGTTCAGACTGTTCTTATTAGGTGAACGCTGGCGGTATCATCCAATGACCCCATTACAATATTCTTTTCTCGTCTAGATATGTAGCTATTAAATCAGTTTTGGTTGTCAACTAGCATGTTCATAACTTTCGTATATAACTCTTGGTATCTTTCCAACAATATCCCTTCATATTGATAAAACAATAAGCAGTTACTACTTATTACAAGAATAGCTTTATTACGTTCATAAACGCTCACAGAAAAGGCTACTCAAATCGGACAATAAGCTTAAAATGCAATGTCAGTGAAAAGGCAAATTTTTAACATATAAAAACACTCCTTCAAAATAATAGGAAAACTTTAAAATGACTCGTGCGGAAACATTATTATTTGGAAGGTTATGCGTGACATTCCAAAAAACAGTAAACATATAAAACCAACTTTTTATTTACCTGATTCTGGATCTATGATTGGTATAGCTCTTGCCCTTCGTTTTTTTTGTTGTCCGAGTGGTTGTTGAGTAGCGGGTGGTAAAGGTAATGGCTGTGGTGGAACTTGTGGTAAACTTTGGGCCGGAGACGCCACTACTTGAGGTTGACCACTCCTTGGAAGATACTGATAATTTAGATCTGAAAAATATTAAAAGGATTCGTATAATTAACATGTGGTAAGTTTTTACATCTATAGTATTTCACGTACAACATAGATAACATAATGAGATTTAAAAAAAATCGTAATAAGCAGTTTTGCTTTTTACTGGGTCAATATTTAATGGGTTTCATTGAATATAAAATTAAAACTGTATAATTCTGTTTTTCGCGCTGCGTTTCTTGAAAAAGCAGGTACTTTTTAGTATTTTTTCTCGAGAGTAGGGATAGAACGGGCATGTTAGAATTACAGCTCTTTTTCACATCATTTAATCTTCGGTTGAAAATGCGGACCGACGCAGCTGTTCTCGATTAGTTAATTAAACTTGTGTGGTGCGGAGTGTGCCGATACTTTTATGTTGTTTGTTGTACGATGTTTCCCTTTTTGTATATGTATAAGATACGGTATATATCTAAATCTACTCTGATCAATAGTGCAATGCTATAAAAACTGATAAATTATTTCTCGAATAAAAAAAAAATCCGGGAGTATCATGCTTCAGTTAAAAAAATAACTAACCTCAAAATATGATTTTTATGCGCCCCTCCTCGGGTAACGCGCAACATAATCAAATCCCGCGTTCATATGAATGATCAAACTTGAATTAATCTTGTACTTGAAGTAAAATTTCTACACTATTACAGTTGAGTTGCTTTTAAAAAGCCACTAGAAAATCCGAAAAAGAAGTTCAGAATGGCTTAACCTTGCCAGAAGTCACTCCAATATAGTGTTAATAACAACGATTTTTCATGTTGTAATCGGCAATTCATTTATATGGATCTTTTAGCACTAGTTCTTTAATTGGGCAATGACGCTTAATTCTTGTTAGCTTTTTAATTAAGTACAATAAAATTATACTTACACGCTTGAGTCTGAGGAGTTTGGGAATATATCGTCGTAAATGTTTGACCAGGAAGATATTGAGGTTGTAATAAAGTTGGTCTTGCCTGACCACTAGCATAGTATGACATGCAATAAAGTGGTTGTACTTGTGCCATCGGCGGCATAAATGGAGTCGACTGAGGTGGGTATACTGGTTGCTGTCCTTGTATCTTGAATACAAAAACACAAGTTAATTATTAAAAACATCAGAATTCAATTATTATAAACTTTTATTATTATCGTATTTAGGAATAGCTATAATAGTTAATGTTTATTTGCAGTAACATTACAGTGAATTAATCGAAAGAAAATTGAGTCTTTTCGATGATTGTTAGACGACGTGTCCTCACAATCTACTTTCCCATTTTTATTTGGTATATACCTAATCATGGAGGGGACGTATGCGATAAGCAACATCCTTTACTTAGATAATCGAAACTAGTAGGTACGATATTTTTTGGTTAATTATAAAGGGTGTTTTCAATAGAAACGATATGATTTTATAAGTAAAAATAAAAAACCATTTCATATAGACTTTTTACATTATTTTTAAGCACAGTTTATCAAGACGGTCCAGTGGTTTTAGTTCTTGAGTCAGAGAGAGGGACAGAGATAGGCAAAAATTATTCATCGTCATGGCTAATGATTATGACTAAAAGTCGAAACGTTATTCATGAATAAAGTCGTGACTAAATACCCGATTGATTTGCTGAAATGGCGATCGTAAATAGGTATTCTAATATCTTGGTATCTAAACCAAGCCAGTGTGAAAGACATTTTGTAGCGATTATAGGCTTCCTGTAATTGTTAATAAGTAATAGCAGCAGAGTATAGAATGGTAATTATAATTAATAATCTAGAAAATAAAACAAAAAACGTGGTATTAAATATTTAATAACTCTGTACATACATGAATATAGGTGCGAATGGTGCAGTTCAACTCCTTCCTTATCTCTATTGTGAATACCGTATCCTTTCTGAATAAACGTTTTTGTTGTATTTATTTGTTTTAGTTGAAAGGCATACTTAGTAAATTTTCAGTGTTTCTATCTTTGCTGGGTTTGGTGATTTTCAGAATATTTGACCGCCATCCCATTTTCTTGCTTTGTTTACAAATTATAGTTACTTCGTAAAATAGAGCTCTTAATTATTTGCAACGTGTTCTGTGTTACACACGTGTTAGTGTGACTATTAGCGCTGTCGAGCACCCTGCTTTTCAGGAGCTGGGTAATTCCACGTGCAGCGTAATACGCGGTTTCGCTTCCAGAAGCGATGAGAATGATCAATGTCGGGTATTGCTGAAAGCTAATTCTAATTATTTAAATACAACACTTATGTTAATTCAGGGTGGATTTAACATTCAGAATTGGAGTAAGGGAAAAGATCGCTAGTACTAATATTAACAATAGTGGGGAACTTATATTCAATACAAAATACATTTCACACCGGCTTGTTTTAAATGATAAGATGCCTACGTGCGATCGATCGCTATTCCACAAAATCAATTTGTTTTTTGCATGACTAGCGGCTAAACTTTATTCATAAATAATTCTGATTAACTCTGATATGGGGTGCGTAGAAGTGGCGAACGAATTATGTAATTATTACTCAGATATAATGAAAATGCAGTAAGTATCAAATAAGGGTAGTAGTAGTAGCAACACCTCGTTGAATGTTATGCTCTTAAATCAATAACCGTTTTATATAAAAAAAAAACTTACCCTATGGTTAGGCATTCTGGCAGGCTGGGTTTGAGGTGGTGGTCGGCCGAAATAATTCTGGGTAGCACCTCGAACGGGTTGAGGTACGTATGCCTAAAATAGTTTTGATATAAACTGATTTACTGATACTCAGCATTGCAGAAACGTAACAGTTAGTTATATTAAAATTGCTTCAACGGTGTGCCTCAAATAAAGCTGTTCGCAAAATTATTATATTCTCTAATGTGAATATCTCCATTCACCACAAGGTCACAATCTACTGAGCCCACGGATATCACTCACCCTATAAATATATATATGTTTTTCGTCTCTTATTAAGACAATGAATAAGACTAATCGGGAAGAGGCTAGAACTTTTTCAATGGAAGTCATATGACGAGGGACGGTACTCGATAAAGCCAAGGGTAAACACAGATGTATAGTTTGTGGTTCATTGGTTTGCAAATACGCAAACCAAACTAAAGGGGGAAAATTGTCCAATTGTATTTTCTGTTCTTGACCACAACTGCTTAAACGTGAAATAATTAAAAAAAATACTTTTGAAGCTAAATCGCCGTATTGCAACAAAGTATATAAAATTATCTTGGAAATACCGTTTCATAAAATTTAAAATTTTCTGTAGTTACACCTACAATTGCACCACGCACTACAATACTGAATGTGCCAACGTACAAAAGGCAGTAGTTGCGTTCTGATTTTGGGGGAGGGATATTCTTGACCACTCAGATCATTTCTAATACGACGCTCAATTCACCAATGAGACAGACCCCTTTTGAATAAAGATATGAGCAAAATATCACAGTATGGAAAATGTAAATATTTCCGGAGTACAATTTGAATGTATGAATTTGTTGTTATTATTATGATTTTAATAAAATGCAGAAAATATAAATTAAAGCATACAACAAGCATAATTTTGTGTACTTTTCTTTGGGGGACAACTTATAATAATTATTAGAGATGACCAAGGCAGGTGAAATTATTACTTTTTTGCAGCTACTAGACAGACTCGTGTTTATTCGTCTCATAACAAAGGGTTCGCGTTGCCTACTGGTATCCCCGAGAGTCAACAAAACACGAGTCTGTCTAGTCGCCGCAAAAAAGTAATAATTTCACCTGCCTTTGTCACGTAATAATTATATATACATACGTATATTTTTTTTGATTCTTAGAGCAATTAGATTAACAAATACTTTCCTGGGGTAAATTAACAATATGTGTTTACTTCCTACAATTTTAAAATGATTAAAATGTAGCAAAAAACAAACGTTAAATTGTTTTAAATGATGGCGAATTCTTTAAAACGTCAGGACATAATTGATTGTAATATCCAGTTTTCTGTTTTTCTGCTAAATCCCACTTAGGTATTCTCCGATGAAACAATCAACTTATTGTGGAAGCTCAGAATCTGAACTAAGCTTGATTGTTTTATTGGTTGCTCTACTTAATGTCCATTCTTTGTAGATTTAAAAAAGGAAAGTTATAATGACGTTTTTTTGCCTATTTTCCTCGGACCTATATGAATCAAAACTACCTATATTTGGTAAAAGATATAAAAATGGAAATTTGAACAAATTAGAGAAACATTACACACCAAGAAAAATATTTACAGCTTATCCCAAATTGCTTAATTGATTTTATAAATTTCTACGTATAGCTAGTAGTTTGTTTATTGCACTAGTTCAATATAAATAGAAGTATCCCATAATTTAAGTTTGAATGTTATCAAAATTAAATAATGGGGATAATAGGGATTTGTTATTTAAGCTGCATTACTCACAATATTCAGGTAGACAAAACGTATTCGAAACTTGTTACCGGTATCTATATTAAATACAAAATTCCTGAATACCCTAATTAGTACATATTGATAGTATTAGTAATAAAATATACATCGATATTTGCGATTTTGTATTTAAGAGAGATTACGAATTTATTCAACAAATGATGAAAATTTTTTGCCAATACTGTTCTCTGTTGAATTTGAATGTTATTATATATTTTTCCAACGAAAGGGTTTGTTTAAATAAAAAAAAAGAGTAAAAGCCGCAATTCTACGATTGACCTTGCATTTAACATCATTTCATTATTAGGATGATCGGGCAAAGTTTAAGAAAAATGGTTTCAAACCTGGATTTTCCCTTCAATTTCAATTATTATTTTATGATGTTTATCTAACAACAGTTCCTAAAACTACGTTGACGTCAATAAGTATACGGGGTTAGGACAAAATCTCGGAGTGATCGAATAACATTGTTATTTAAGTATAGTTAAAAATAATGAATTTATTATAAACATTTTCACTTTCTCTTCGGTTCCTGTTTGACAGGAAATGCTTCCTACTTTTTAAAAATGGATCATCCAGTCTAATGTTACGTTTTCGGAGGCAGACTAAAGAAACTGAATCAAAAAAACTTTGAGAAATGTTTATTAATAAAAACGCAATACAAAACACAAGAAACTACCAAATAATGTAAAATCAAAATATCTTTGAAAGCATCGGCTTTTTACTATAACTTGTCCGACTATGGTTACATGCTATTATTTGGTATTGTTGATTGATCGAATTGACAACTTGATGATGCGTGCATATGGTGACCGTCAACGTCCTTTTAAACAAATTCACACTTTGTTTAGTATTGTTTATCCGAACCGCTAAATCAGTAAAAGTACGGTGAATACGGGCAATTCAAAAGTCCGAGGCAAGACATGCCAAAAAGTGGACGTCTAAGAACAGAAACCTGTGTGAATGTCTGCTAACAATTTAAGAAAATAATCATACGTCTACGGAGTTGAGACAAATATTAAACATTATGTATGATGCTATTATGTGTATAGCTCTATAAACACTTTCTTCGTTCAAAATTATATATTATTTTAGTTTACTTTTTTATAAAATCTACCAAATCTTCTCTAATTCATGCCTATCCAGGTGACTACAATTCGCAGTAGAACACTATCTCCGGCGTGAAGAAAGTTCCTTCCTTGGGTAACGTTACTGGTAGCCACACGCATTGCAATTTCAAATTTATTTTTATGATGAAAAAAAAACAAAACCATTTGTATAATAGTAGACAATGTATAGGAGAATACCAGTACCTCTAAACTGCAAATATTTACGAAAAATAGTTATGTAACATTTCGCATATTTGTATCTGGTGGCAATCTAGATGAGTACGAACCTTACGGAGAAAAGACAAATACGTTTATAGCAATTTTATTTTAGGCACTTCTCGAAATTACACCTACTTATTTGTACTGTATTTGACGTCAACACAACGACAAAGCGAACAAAAGTTTCGTTCGAAGTATTAATTTTTTTAAGCAATTTTACTTGCTGTATTCAAGAAACTAATTTTTTGTAATGCTGTACTACATATTATAGATTCTCCAATAGTTAGTGTAATTAAAAATAAAATTTAACATTTTATTTATTAAGCAAATTACTTTGGATACATTTGGGAAATCTAAAGTTTTTGCTTGTCCCCACAAAATTAAATATTAATGAGATATTTTCGTATTTTTAGAAAATATCTTCCACAAGAACAATTTTAAAATTATGTATACTTATATAATGTGTTCAATGTCAAATATTTCATTTGTTATTTTGAGGCAACACCGTTGTGTAAAATGAACTAATTTACTCTCTAAAATTAATACCTTTTATCGATATGTATATCTCGCCATTAGTAACTTTTTATATAGTAATCAATTTTAATTTGTTGGTAACTGTATTTCTTCTATGTAATTTATGTAGATGTAGCTAACCATATGAAGGTTTTATAAGCTCTTAAGCTGAGTTCATATTTTGCGAAGCGTGGCTCGCAAAGTGTGGACTTGCCTGGCTTCTGCTTAGCGAGGCTGCCTCTAGCTATCCCAAGCCAACCGGCATGCCTTGCGAAGTGTGAATTCAGCTTTAGAGAAGTTCTATTGCAATCGTTATTTCTAATTCTAAACATTAGAATTTAAATTAGTAGCCATGCATAATGGAATTTACCAAGTTTACAGACTGTGACATCTGTGGCACTTTCAAATCACTGTTCGGAGGTGTTGATGCTTGATTCGGTGGCCCAGTCGGTGCCATATTTCTCAATGCCGGCCCTTGGTTACCCGTTTGATTCGGTGGCGGCTGTACATACGACTGTCCTACATGAAATGCGGGATCTGTTCCTACAAACATAATAATAATCGCAATTGTTTACAACGAATAAAATGTTTGAGAAAATTATGGAAAAGAATTATATACGTTTAACTAGAATATCTCTGGTTTTGCTAACATTAGCGTTGCAGGTATTTTGCGTAACAACTGAAAAATTCATATTCATGACTTATTTTATAATGTGCATTAACGGACTGTAAGTGCTTGAAGACTCACTTTTACAGCAACGTTCTCTCTGATATATGCTGTATAGGAACGTATTATTGAGTATGCGCACTTGCGCTACAGTTTCATGTAGTTGTTCAGTTACATATTTGTGCGCATGTGTCTTTGTATGCAACGTGCAACCTCAAAGTAACAATCTTTTTCAAATAATTCGTTGCTAGGTTCCTTCCCTGAGAGTTTTCCTCGTCGAAAATATCCGTGTGTGGACTGGGTTTTCGGAATATCCTGTATAATACTCTTGATATTTTATTTATTTATTTATAACTATAAATAGCTATTTATAAGAATGCGATTTTCATAGCTAATGCTAAAGAATAGATATTGATGTTTAGTGAAGTTTTTGTACCCTTTAAAATTGTAAAAAAAAAAAAAATAAAATAAATAAAGCGGCTACGTCCTACACCTACACCATGGTATACACTGCAGACCGTAAGTTTGAAATTACTTTCAGTAAATGTATAACGGAATACGGTTATATAATTAAGCTGTAGTATTCCGATGATATACATTTCTAAGTACAGTGAAGGAATTTAATAACCGTGGCGTTTACGAGAAATGTGAGAGATATAGGTATGATAGTGATCTTTGGTGGGATAATTTGTTAATATCTGCTCTATTGAATATAAAATAGGGTCTATCCTTCATAGATAAATACAACTCCAGGTAGACAATTAGACGGAATTAATAAAACAGGGGCTACTTGCAAAATTACCTCTGCATTTAATATTCCTGTATGTAATTACTACTGAAGAAATAATTTTAGGTAAATTCGTAAATATACAAAGAAAGTAATGTCAAATGTTTCCGTTTCTTAAGTAGATTGGGTGTTAGGCATGTGAAAATTATCTATTCAATGATAATTAAATGTAAACGTAGTATTTCCAATGCGGTGAATAATTTTAAATTAAGTGCGCAAACGTATTAAGTTTCCTAACTCACCGACCGCGTGAGGTTGGCAAGACGGCGGTATGAAAAGAAGAGGTAACGGATTGATGAAATAATAAAGAACTAGTTTTAAGAGAAAAATTGTGTTTTAATTGTAAACGAAAACCAACTCGGCTACACCAATAATATTTGTATGTATGTATGTAAGTTTCTTAAATTGTTGGAGAATAACCTCTACTCCACAGTAATTAAATCTATGAATGTTAAATGTATAATAGACCTAATATTTGCCTGTAAACATTGTTTTATTACGCGGCGTATTTACTTGCCTGCTTCTAATTGTATTTATTCATCACGAATAGAGGCCTCCTTTATTTTATATTCAATAGAGTAGGTATTCATAATATATTCCACAAAGATAAGATACACGTCACTCCATTCACCTACCTCTTTCTTTATTGGCAAATACTGCGGTCATTAAATTCTTTCACTGTACTTAACGTTTATAATATTCTTTAATGCCGAAGGTAATAACTCTTCGTAATTGCAAGTACCTGAGAACTAATACATTTTATTACCGCCTCTTTCGCTTCATCTACTGTCTTTTATATTTATGCATTTCCGTATCAGATGAAACATATTTTGATTATCAACATTCTTTCACAGTAGACGTGCAAACAAGGTCGAATGATAAAATATTAAATATCAATATAAAAGAAGGTTTACTATTGAATCCGGACATCTTGATTGGGAAAACAGGTATAATAAACTCTCCTTTAATAAATCATAATAGTTAAGAGATTCTCTTCCCGTTAGGAACTAAATTTAGTTATACCGTTTTTTTTTTCGCTCCTAATTGCCATCTTACGACATGGCATGTGTAAGTATACTCGCTGCGTAAAAATGTTAGCTTCCTGGCGTAATATGCATCGAGTACTAATAAAATTTGTGAAATTATTACCAAGTGTTTGTGTAATAAATATTTCACCAAGAGTAATCCATCAATTCGTTTAATTCTTTGAATATCAAAATGATTATGGCGGAAAGATAATTCTACATTATTAGTTTATCGCATAAACGCGGGGAATCCATCAGAGAAATTGCGAAGTGTCGGTATACAAAGATATGCAAACGGCAAGAGGACAATTTTCTAAGCGGGTCCGATACACTTCCGAATAAGCTTGCACAAACGAGTTGCGCTCCACGAAATTAGCAGAAACCAGACAATCTTGTGTCTATTCGTCTCATAAGAAAGTGTTCATGTTGCCTACTGGTTTCCCCGACTCTGTCTAGTCTCTGCTAATTTCGTGAAGCGCACGGAAAGTGTACTCGTTTCTGCAGGCTTACTCCCAAATCACCATAATTAACTGCATTAGAGATGATAATAACAAAGCCATGGAACACTTTACACACTAAAGGGTCCTACGATTATGACAAGCTTTAAAAAGCTTATACACCGTGTTGCACCATCACACTAAAAAAAAAGAAAAAAAGGTATCTCTATATGGGTGGATTTCAAGACAAACCACGATCAGACAGGCCTATAGTTACAAGTGGCGTAGAAGATTTAACAATTACTGTCATCCCGAAGAGAAGCATGCGATCAACAGCAACTGAAACCCCGCGCTGAGTTCAATAGAACTCGGCGCGGAACGTTAACATTCCATTTTCTTGACTACAACAAAGAGGTAACTGAGAGACTTATGAGTAGGCATACAGAAAGGAGTGCGCTTCACGAAATTAGCAGACCCGTGTTTCCCCCGACTCTCGGGGAAATCAGTAGGCAACACGAACCCATAGATGAATAAACACGAGGCTGTCTAGTCTTCTGCTAATTTCGTGAAGCCGCAACTCGTTTCCGCAGGCTTATTTATGGGACGTGTGGCAGTTCGGAAGTCGCTCTTATGTGCGCCAAATAAAAGAAAAATATTATTGGTGGGTCAGAACACTGTACTAATACTGATTGGGCATTACAAAATCGCAGAAGAGCTTTGTGGACGGAAGAATCCAAATAGGAACTGTTCTAGACGGCGGATTTTTGAAAGATCCGCAGCAGAAAAAATGACACCATCGCCTGTAGTGGTCACTGCAAAGCATAGAAGTGGTTCCGTTATGATCTGGGAATGTTTCTGACTACCTGAGCTGAGGTGGCATTGCAAAAGTTGGAAAAGGAGAGCAAGGACGTCTTAGAAGAAAATGCTCTGCCATCCTATCTGCGATTGATCTACGACAACTTTAATTGAAGCAAGATAACGACCTAAAGCACCCCCCTAAATTATGTAAGGCATATCCTTACGGAGGGGAACAAAGTAGAATGTTAACAAATATGGTTTATACAACTAGTTCGATAAAAACCGTTAGAGAAAGATAGTTCATAAAAAAGGGATTCGACTCCATCACATAAAAAATATCGTGATTCAAAATTCCCTTCTTACTATACGAAACCTATTCATTTAACAAAAAATCTTGTAATTCCTTTTGTTATCGACAGATTAAATTATCCTTAAATTGGTTTGTTACTATCTACATTAGTAAGTGTTGAGCAAAATCTTCTGTGACGTAGATACTAATATCGATAAATTTCTCACATTCTTCATACAAAATAAAATGTAACAGTAAAAGGGGTCTAGAGACATTTGCCATTCTAAGAAAAATGACCTGCTATGATAGAGAGATCTCAAGGACACCTGGTGTAAACTGAATAACAGTGGTGTTTTCTGCAACTACAATCTTATAACGCGCGTATTTTATTTGGAAAAAAAAACGAAATATATAATTTCAGCTAATTCAGGAGACAAGCGTCTTAGCCCTTTAAATTTGGAATTTGGTTTTTAGCTTAACCGCTGAACGTGCCTAAGGAAATGTCTTGCAACGGTGTTGATGCTTTACATCCACGCAAACTACAAACCAACTCATGATTTGTAAGCTACGTGAGTGCTTGAGAAAATATGTAAGTACCAATTAAAATAAAGAAGAGCTTTAACTGTTACGATAACTAAACGTTATCTGGAAAGTAGTTTTTGGTATACGTAATTAATCACAACGTTGCGATTTAAATTTGTCTTAAATACCTAGTACACACATAAATAATTATCAATGGATAATATACTTACTTGGTGTAGGTGGTCGTGGTATGTAACTAAATAAAATATTAAGGAAAACGCAAAATAGAACGAAAATATCATCTGTCGAAAAATAATCAGTTGAAGGCAAAAAATGCAATCAAAAAATGCATAATATAAGCAGTTATATACTAGAAAACATGGTATTTTAAACTAAAACCGTAAAATAAGCAAATGAAAATTTAAACCTAAATAATGGGGATCAAAGTTTTCGGCGATTCAAAGATGTGCAAGAAAAAACATTAAGGAGGAGTTAGTAAAATAAAAAGTACACCCTCCTACCATATTTTAGGAAATACATAGTTTACATATACATAATTGATATAAGATGAGTGTTAAGGCCAATACCGACCCATTTCCATGACCTACATCGCGGTGCACTCACCGCTTCTCCTGCATGTATTCTATTGATTTACTCCACCTACCCCGGTGTTTTAATATTTCAACATTTATTGCTTTGCAATTTGAGCTGCATACGCTGTAATAAGTATGCACGAGAGGCGCTTTAACGAAATTCTCATCGAACCGCGCACTGGGTTCCATAAGATTAAATCGCTTCTGTACATCGCCAATATTTTTAATTTGGTGGCGACTTATCAAAAAAAAAAAATTGATTATTTGCAAATAGTAGCGTTTCGTCTACTAAAATTTGTTTACTGGTTGCGAGGTATCGTCTCTGTAAACAATAATTACATTTGTACCTAGACAGAATTATGCGCATAATTTTCTTTTCCGAAAGCAAACTTACGTTGAGGCGGCATCATCCTATAATGTGTAGGTGGCGGGGGCATTATGCACAAGCCTTCTTGTTTGACAGGACCATTAGTTACATATCTGGACACCATGCTTGATTCCTTTATAATCTTACGGCAAATTTAAACGCGACCATTGGATTTTAAATTACGGTGTTTAACACAATAGAATGTAAAATTAGGAATACTTTACATGTGCGTTAGTCCTACATAAAATTTTCTTTAAGATTACGGAGTCGTATATATTAACTTCGGCGTTATTTCTTAAATTACTGATTAACATTTTCGTCTTTGTCAACCACCACACTCCACCTTGAAACCACTACTAGTCTCGGGTTTACTACAAATTCACTATCATGTAAGAAGTAGCTCACAAAATATTAGAACACTTCGCGGTGATTTACTTTAATGATTAGTCCGAAATTAGTAAGCATTTTAACTGTATCAGAACATGCCGAGCACGTCTTGTCGCACCAACGGCAAAATCGATAAGGGCGTTTTACAAATTACACTAATCGTACACCACTTTTCACTGCGAGTCGTTCCTTTAAAAAATACGATGAGAAGTTTTGTTATGTTTGACAAATAGCATTAGTTTTGCAGTTTTAAATGACACATTCTTAAAAACCAATAACATATTAAGGAGAAAAAATATTAATTTAAGGACAACGCCATTGTATCGACTGTACTGTTTGGTTACTCATTTCGCCGCCAGGAACAAGACACGCATGCGTACTTATCTTTAACCAATCAATTTTTAATTTTGGATTTTATTTTAACGAAAATTTCAATTTACAGTAACAATCAATTATATCACAAAAGGAAAATTTCGCAAACGTAACCGCTTTTACTTTCGGGAATATTAAAAAAAACATGTTATGGTTAATTTCAGCGTAATTGTACTACCAGTGCAAAAAACATAATACCTGACAAAAAAATTACATACGCGTGGCAAGAAAATTATCATCTTATATAATTAAAAATAATTATTGGATGGGAATTTCTAAAATTTCTCGCGAGCATTTTTCAATTTCGGAGTTTTATTCGTCTTCACTACAAAAAAAAAAAACGGAGTAAAACTTTCAAGCATGTGACTCACTGTGAAGGGATTTTACAATAAAATATAATAATTAAGTTGCATACCTGTGGAATCTGAAGGATAGATGTTATAATCAATTGCACCATATGGTTCAACAATCACTTTAGCCAAGTAACAATCTCCTCATACAGGTGAATGTGTACTGGCTAATGAAAGTTACCCACCACTTCATCACAGTGCAATAAGGAACTGATTTATCTATATGTATTCCAACTGATTTTGTGCTGCATAGCTGTTATTTAAAAAAGAGAGTATATAACTGCTAATATATGTATGTGCACTCTAAATCAACTATTAAATTTGAATGTACAACATATTGGTGGTCAAACTAATGACAGCTGATCATTGTCTGACAGATGGGCGTAACATAAAAATTAAGGATACGTGTTTGGAGTAGGAAAACGCGTTTGCTGTACCACTGTTGGTGGCGGTTTTTGATTACTCATTTCGGCCTTCGGGCACTTCGTCCCTTACAGCAGCCGCGGTGGATCCGGACTTCGTGTAATATGCATATGTTTACGATATATACACCACTGCACTTTCACTACCGCGCCTCATGTCTTTTGCAACACCTACAATACTTTTTTATACTTGTGCACTTGCAATTGAAGATTTTAACTTCAAACACAAGAATAACCACTATGAACTCTTCCAAACCAAAGGTTAAGTGTATGTACCAATATGGCGGAATGTTAACCCAAAAGCATGTTTCTTGTCCCCAATACCCACAATAGTCTGCAAAGGTAATTAACCAGAGTTATTGCGATACTCTGTAAAAACACTTCTTTGTATAGTTATTATTGTGACAGTTCGTAAAAATAAACTACAATTATGAATGAAATAAAATGACACGCGGCTTTCACGTTGCTACTTACGCGCACCTAGCGGGTATTTGTAACACTAGAAAGTATTGTGACAACCCAACCAATAGCAATACAAGATTAATTTCCCGGCGTTAAGTGGACTACTCAATTTGTGTCTATTTCGTTCTTTCTTATTATAAAAGAAGAAGATAGCGTTTGCAAGATTTTTAACGGCATTGCATGAAATGTCAAAATAAATTCTAACCAAATTTACAGTAGACATTTTTTTTCTTAATTTTTAATATGTCGTCGTATGGAAAAGATGAAACTGATAAATTGAGAGAAAATTTACAAAATCAACTAGAACGACTTGTTGAACAACTAGAAGACCTAGAGAAATGTCGGTAAGTTTGAAATTTAAATGTGTTGATGGATTTTAGTTTGTTGGGGTGGACTTATTGGAATAAGAATGGAAGGGTCAAACGAGATTCAAGATATATTTCGTATGTAATATCTATATTTCCTTAACACTTTCTAGCGACGACTTAGACACAGAAGAATATGAGGAAACCAAACAAGACACCATGGACCAATTAAAAGAATTAAATAACAGTTTGACAAAGTTGATGAATGGTAATATATCTCTTTCCAGCTCGTTAGAATCAATGCAATTGGTATTAACATATATTTCTTCATATTCCCTTTGTAACTTTTATATCTGTTAGGCTACGAGAGCTGCAATTTCACAAGCATTTAAAACCCCAGAAGTTATAAAGCTGTTCGGAAAAAAGGAACCGAAACAATTACGCGAAAAGTTGGTCGATATCGAGCAGTCTTTTAAATTGAATAAGCTAACCGAAGATGCTAGAGACCGGCAGAAGGTTAATTTAAGTATAATTTGAAGGTGTGAGGTAATTCATATGTATTCTTATAGGCAGAGATACTAATCGCATTGAGGCAGTTAGGGGAGCAGCTAACAGCATCTGATTTGCAGTTTCTAGAAAAACATAATGATATTTCTAGTGCTTTCAAGAATATTGAATTTGTAGAAGTTCAAGATTCGTAAAGATTGTAAATCTTGAGGATTAAGACCCAACTTGTTTAATACTAATATATGTTTCTTAAATATATATTAGAGATATTTATGCTTCTATATATAGTGTGTATATAGATATTGATTTAAAACATGTGATTATAATGTAGTATAAGATTTACTACATAAGTAAACAAATGTTACGTTGTAGTACTGAGTATAATAGAATAGAGTACCAGGTCTTGCCATATTAACTATCATAAAATCGAATTGCTTTTTTTTTTGGTTGTATAAATAATTTTATAGATGTCTTCAACATACGTTTTTGTGAATATTGGCATACATTTTTTTTTTAATCAAGTATTGTAGTATATTAGAACTGAAAATTGTAATAAAGGTTTTGTAACATATACAAAATTAGTAGAGTCCAAAGAAATGAAACTTTGTGAACTAATATGGGACGACGTTAAAAAAGGTACAACCAATAACGCACGAAAACTTGCCGATGTCATATGATCTCGCCCAGGACTCAAGCCTCCAGTCCCTACTTATCCACTGTATTAATGTATACATACACTTAGGGGACTTACTTAAGGAGGAAAGTGTATATAGATAATATACTTCTAGGAAAAAAGATAATACATGCAAAATAATTGGGTGAACCGTATTAAAAATTATATATTTATGCATTAATCATCAATGTGTACAAAATTACCAATTAACTTAAACCTAATTCTTCTATCTTTTACGTCGACAAACTTTCTTGTGTTCTGCCTGCCAGTGCTGTTGTTGACATGTTGGTGAACAGTAGGCTGTATTCCAACAACAATGATATATAGCATCTTGTTCGCAGTTATAACACTAAAAATAAAAGCATAGTAAGAAAATAAGAAAGTTTAAGTAAATTACCCATTGTTTCTTTTTAGTCTCGGACACTTGAATTTTGTGAGCTTCAACAAGCTTCTTTAACTGTTCATTATGCTCATTTGAGATACTATCTATCTCTTGCTGCATACAATCCATTGCTGTAGTTATTAAGTCTTTTTTGTCGATTGCTTGTTCCAATTTGCGTCTCATCTGTAAGTTATATTAGAGTCACTATTATAGTGCATACAATGTGGAATTGTGGACTTGAGTATGTAGCACAAATTCTTTTTTTAATTTTTTAATAAATAACCGCAGCACTAATCACTTGTAAGTAAATTAAACTTTATCACCTTAAAAGGAATTTTCCGTCGCTTTGCTAATCATTTCCTAAAGAAGTAAAGTACTATAGAACAAATTTTGGGTGTAAATAAGGTAGGCAGGAGGTACTAAGGATGGCATAGGAGCTTGGGGACGTGGTTAATCTGGAATACACGATAAGTTGGATTAGAAATACGTAAAATTAATCAATGTTTCATTTCTTATAGTATTGCTAAATAATCGTGATTAACATGTCATCATTTTAAACAATTCATATCCATTGCATTTTTTATATGGCTGTTTGAACATATATGCTTCACCTGGGTATGAAACGTGTAAATACAAATTAAAAAAAAAAAACAAACATATGTTGCAAATATACATCGAGACGTTAATAAGTGCCTCCTGTAATTGGCGAATATTGTTGGGGAATGGGCAGGCATGAACTAGTATTCCAAACTTGGTATCAAATTTATCGAACAATTAACGTCAACGTAATTTTGATTCCAGTTTCAATGGAATTACGCAAGAATTTTCTTAAATTTTTTGTGATGAACATGTAAAGGCACTTCGTACACTTTTCCAATCTGGTTTTACGCAAATTACCTTTTCTACCGCATCACTGTACGGTTGTTCCAATGGGTGCATAACATCTGAAGCTTCTTGAGCCTGAAATCCATCATCGCTAGGTATAAAATACTCTGTTGAACTACTAACCTGCCCATAACAACCATCAGTACTGTAAATAAATACTTTTATTTACAATTCTTTGTACAAACAATATTTTATACCTTTTCTTAGCATTGTAACCGTCCAGAGATAAAAGTTCATCTTCTTCAGCATCAGAAATTGGTATAATTTCTTGCACATTCAATTTTAGGGGCATTTGCTGTTTATTTTCAGAATTTGACGTTCTTCTTGATTTAGTTATTGTTACTATTGCTATATTGAAATAAGATATAAGTAATGGTAAATTGGGTAATATTACTATTATATAAAACAATTTGTATTATGTGGATACAAGCTATTAATTGAAGTAATATACTATTATTATGGTACCTGCTGGAACACTTTTTCGCTTAATGGGCATTTTTTGATTGCCAACTACATTTTTTTGGTTTTGTATGGATTGTACTACTGCAATCTTCTGTTGTACATTTCCACTTTGTTGGTTTGTCTTTTTTATAATTTTTGGGGTATTTTTAGTTGTTATCGTTATACTTTTTGTTTTTTTTTGCGATTCTTCTTTTACACTTCTAGCAATATAATTTTTTAGAAGGTTAGGTTTCTCCAAAAGGAGCTGATGTAGTTTTAGTTCTTCTAAAGCTTTATTAAAGGCAGCACTTTTCTTGATCTAGAATAAAGCAAAAAATTTAAATAACGAGTATAAGATTGGTATTTAATGGATGGTCACCTCATAACTTTTGGGTTTAGACTCGATGTGTAATATATTCTTTTTATTTTTTGGAAGAATCGACCTTTCGTATTTACCGCCGAAAAATCGTACATCATATATAGTGTCGGTTTCTTTTATTATCTGTATGACGTAAATGTTTTTATATTGTACTTGCACATATGAGAACTATACTACCTTAGCTGGCCAATATGGGTAACCCTTTTGTTTGGCCCATACCAATTTATGTGGTCTTCGACAAGGCAGACAAAACCATTTATTATTTATTTTTTCATTACTATGCTTATAACAGTCTATGCAAGTCTTAAGTTCGGAAACATCATGGCAGGTGTCGCGAATCATAAGTTCGGCTGCACCATACTCTTGTGATTCCACTGCAAATACAATTTCATTTACAGAATTCTATACATCGTGTCCATTTGGTGCGCGGAAGAAAAAATAATTCCTGCCCTAAACAATTTAGAGAGAGTTTGCAAATAAAAAAAAGATTCCAAGATGTTCTTTTCCAGTACATACGACGCAAATTTGGTTTTTTTTTCAATAGATTACCCTGTCTATTACTACTAAAGAGCGGCTGTTTTAATTGGACAAATATGATAGGCCAGTAGCTGAACTCGCTAGTAAAATGCGGCAAACTTCTCTAAATTGCTCGGAGAAGGAATTCTCTTCCGCCAACGCACTAGAAAGACACGCTGTGTACAGACCTTATGTTTTATTAAAACAACCAATCAAAAGAAATAAGACTGTATCCTAAGTCAATGATGCAATGCAACCTTAATTTACTTACTGCCATGAAATATTGCAACGTTATGCTGTATGGTCATGACATCAGCTATGAATTCGATGGTATTCCTGTATTCCGAAGACTGTAGTTTTAACTGCATAACACCCATATCCATATGTTGATAAAATAATTGCGTAGCTCTCCAAGCAAGATCTTCCTTATCAGTCCATTCGTACTTTTGCTCAGGATCCATTGTGTGTGTTATATTAGATGGTAGCTAAAATCAATTAAATTTTATAAAGTTTTTATACATTTTGTGCGTAAAATATTACCCATGATCTTATTCTATCCATTATAAAACCTAGGAGGTGGTTCAGCTCTTCTTTAGTCAAATCAGATTTTTCATCTAATCTATGTAAATTGCAAATGCTACAAATGGATTCATCATATATAAAATTTGTTTTAATATTGGTATCGTCTGCTTTAATTTCTTGATTCAGACTATTGTTTTCAGAATCCTCAATTTCAAGCATTTTGTCCTCGTCATTGGACAAAATTGAATTGGAATTGCTCTCATTAAGTTCGCTGTCTGTTGCGCTTGTGTTAGGAGTAGTATCATGGATTGAGGATGCATTAACGACTTTGTATTGCATCACACACTGAAATACTTTCTGCTTAAGTCTAACATTGCGGGAACATTCTGCATGGAATACGCGATGACAACATTTGCAAGGTGTAACATCACCAGCTAAATGACATTCGATACAGTACCAATCCTTTCCATCACCTTGTGGCTGAAGTTTAAAAAAAGATGTTTATTTTTTTTCAAAGGTAAGGATATCGTACTAGCTTGTTACTTTTTACTTTATTGTATTTTAAATATTATTTTATGGCACATTAATTATGTAAGGAACTATAGTCAAGGCACTCACTGTAGTTAATTCCGTGGGAATTCGATAACTCTCAGTATGTGGATGTTTTAAACTTTTTGAATCATATTTACTGTAAAATAAAAGTATGCATTAAAAAAGTAGGTGGCATTTGTAATTGAATTATAAACTTTGCTTACGCAATAGCATTACATCACAGCAGAGAATGCGTCAAAAACTTTATTACATTAACACTTAAGTTGTAAATTTATTCAAAAAACACTAGCCAATAATTTAAGTAGATTAAGATCCAGAAGTGATAAGTACACATATATACCGGGTACTTATTCGTCTTTAGGATAAGCGCAGTGAAGGAGTAAAAGAAACGGCTTAGATGCTTCAGTTTGTTAGAATGGCTTGCTTTATCTTACATAGTTACATCACAGCCATCCTAAGGTAAATACATTTCTTATCCGACGCATTGGATTCCCTATACGTAGATGGAAAAACCCAGGATTTTAACGTGTACGAGTGCAAGTGCGATGGCAATGTTCCAGTAGGTCCTCGTATTTTAATTGCCACACCAGTGTTCGCTCCTTCCTTACATACTCCTTAATAATTCTCGTCTGGAGTTGGTTTAGGACAACTTGGCGCAGCCAACGATTTAATACAGACCACTTTTAACACAAGTAATTACTACTACAAGTAGTTTGAAAAAATCCAGGCTAATCGCGACTTCTGTATATAGAAATACCGACGAACGAATTTTAAGAATCGTGAGACTACGAGAATAGAGTGGAATATTCATCATCACATCAAATAGCTCCTGGAATTTGTTATTAAATAATTGCAAATACATACAGATCTAGAATATTTACGAGATACCGCTCACAATTACCAAATGCGATCTGTATTAAACCTACAGTGAATACATCAGAAAACCTATTATTGGCCTATTAAGCCTAACATATTCACTGCAGGGTTAAATCGTCTACGTATTACGCAGTTCCTTGCGTCGAGTTGTTGGGGGGTGCCGCGATTGCTCACGATTCACCAAAAATAAATTCGTGTGGAGTATTCCAAGGGCGGTTTGTAGCTACTTCAGCTGTGTACGAAACATGGATACACCAGTCCAAACAATGGGTTGTCAGTACCAAAAAAAGGCGAAAACTGTTCCTTCAATCGGGGGAGTCGATGAAGAATCTTCGTCGAATATTTGGAGAAACTATTGCAGGTGTGTATATGCACTATTATTAGACCATTTGAAAACCGAGTTGCAAAAAAAACATTCACGATTGGTTCAAAAAAGTACTTTCCATCACGATAACGTATCAGCTTATTCCTTTGAGGTCGCGAAATTGAAGAAGTTGGCGTACCAACTCGTTCCACACACCTTCTACTACTTGCACAGACTACTACTTGTTTCCCAAAATGAAAAAATAGCTGGAGAGATTTTATTCAAAGGAGGATGTAAGTCTTATTATGCGAAAGTAATCAACAAACTGGAGCTGCGTCGGACGAAGTGCATAGTTATAATTATGACAACTTTTTGCACCTGGTTTTTAGAACGCTATTTATTCGCTATTAAAAACATACGGGTACATGAAGTAACATTCTATTTCGGATATCGGCATTTTTTTGATGAGCTTCTTTCATGAAAATAATTGCTGCGGCTTAGGCCTACTAGCTTAAAAAATATTCATACCTGATCGATAAAACATATACTTACATAACAAGTCCGTCTTTCAGCGTTTGAGTAAGACATAATTCAATTTGCACAGAAGTATAATTTGTTACCGAATTGCAAAATTTTACAATATTCAACAAATCAGGTGACTGATGTTGGTGTTTCGCTGATTTGATACTGTCCCAAATGAACTGTACATCATTTGGGTCGGCATACCTTCTAACTGGCATGTCTAAAAAAGAAAAAAAAAATTCTTATATTTTTGAAGAATTAAATTCATAAATTAAAGAATCTCTTTGTTTTAAATGATAATGTTCTAGTACCGCTAGAAAATTATCAACGTTACAGTTAAACATAGGGGCCCATAAATACAATTACAGCTACTTATATCAAGGCCAGAAATTGTGTTTTGCCAGTATAATAGAGAATTCAAGAAGAAACAGTGGTGTTACATTGAAAATATGAAAGAAATATATTTAATAATTGGTATTTTACAAACTATGGTCAGCAGTACTGTATTAATATATTTCCTGATATTACATATACAGAAGTATAAATATCCTAATAAAAGTTCTTCGCTTTCTCACGGATTTTTTACAAGTTTTATGGGTATTTTCTATATTGTTTCTTCGGTAATCCTACCCAATAAACAAACGTTTAATAAAACAATAGAAAATGGATCAACATATCTAGAGAGCTCCAACCAATCAAAACATCCAGAATACACTAACAGCTTTCACAGTTTCATAGAAGAAACTTATTTACATACGGATGGTGTATTAAAGAATGGTAATACCAGTGGAGAGGAAGATCCTTACGATGAAAGAGAGTATTTCCGGAAGTTGTTGCAACTTCAACCATACATTGTGCGCAGAAGTTATCCTAGAACATCAAGAAATCTGCACTACTTAAAGAAAATGAATTGTAAAGAAATGCTATTTATGTATTTACTCCTGGTATGCTCATTTATACATGCATCGATTTATTTACTAGCTCACTTAGTACATAACAATTTGATATTAAAAAGAAATAATGCTCATTTCACTGGTGGCTCGAGTTCCGATAAAGCTTCAGGTGAAATTGTGTCTTCAGAACAACCAGCTACAAGTGGAAACATTTCGAAGTTTTTCATTGCATCGATAATTATATCTGAGTGGGTTTTACCAATTATAGGTAGTTCCGTAATAGTAATGATGATGAAGAACGATAAAATAAATAATTATGATGTTCCATTTGAGAATCTCATCAATGTAACAAAACTAAACAGTGAAAATATTGTCAATGGAAATACTTCAGTATATGCAGAAGTTCAGGATGTTCTAAAGAAAATTTATGATATCGTTAAAGATGTTAACTTAACCAAAAATCAAGAAACACCAAACGTTACTATAGTGGGAGATCTAGGCAGCGACACTTACACCTGTTCTGATGAAGGGACTGCTTTGAGAGTATATTTATTCGTGTTATTTGTAGTAGGTTATCTTTTTACAATAACTTATTCCAAAAGTATTCCCAAATTACCTTTTCAATCTACTGGTTATAACGATATCAGTAAGAAACTTACTTTATCATTTGGAATTACTTGGCTACCTGCTGTATTAGAAATCGTTATAAGAAAGTATATTGGAAATGCTGCACCTTCTTCAGTATCTGAATTGATGTTACTAATAGGTACACTCAATCATATAATTACAAATATGTTAAACATGTATATTGCAAAGAAGTTTGCCAAGAATATTAACTTTATAGTCCCACATAAGTAATACATATGTAGATATATGATGTAATTGTTAACTTACTACTGCGGGCAAACTTTCATTCACTATTTTGCAATGCTTATAAACAACATATATTTTCAATTATAAACATAAACACAAACTTTTATAA
>LR736880.1:461915-494300 GCA_902654985.2 Oryctes borbonicus
CATTCATTTGTCGGCGAACTTGCTTCGGCTATTGCATTGTGATATAGTAAATCTAAACTCCTGCCTTCTAATAACATTAAAATTAGCGCTGTCCGCCATAAATAGATAACTGGAACAACAAAGATTGTTTTATTCCATTTGCGGCAAGTGCATGGATAAATCTATGGAAACGCGTTATAGTTATAATCGCATTAATTAACTAAAATATATAAAACATATTATACAAAAATAAATGAAAATTAAAAGTGTTATATATCTCATTATTTAGCACGTTAAATTAATTGATTAATAATAATTGTGATAGTTTTAGACTTCCAAAGGCATAATACGCTTAATTTACCTTTTTTTAACAATTTTTTCGTCATCCTCTAACAATACATGGATCTTACTGGGCCAGAAACAAATTTCACATCGCTTATAAAGTAAGTTCAATGCCATTTTAGAATATTGTATGTGCTTAAGTGTACATACATCCACCATTATCGGATTAAATTTGAATAGCCGCATGGGTTCGCCACATGCCATGTAACAACGGTCACAAAAAGTGTTAGTAAAACACTTAACTTCCATGTAAAAAGCAATGACTTATAAATACAGCGTGTCTACCTAGTTCTTGGGCGGAAGATAATGCCTTCCCTGAATAATTAAAAAAAAAATTTTCAAGCAAAAAATATTTGGACATTAGAGCTGCATAAAATAAAATGATACTGAAATATATATGGTGTTCTGTTTCCACAGCGCACGATACAGGTTTGATTTTTTAAATGAAACATCTGTATATTGTTACGAAGTTAAATGTATTTCTTCAATTCACGTTAACTTTCATTAATATTCGCTATATCTATCTAAGCAGAAAATTGACATCATTTAAGATTTTTGCGAAATGCCTTTGCTTCTTTAACGGTCGATATCTGGCAATTCATAGAAAATGTTGTATATCAATTAGCGTCTACAATATGGTCTTCGAAATAGTTGCTATGTTTAATTCATACGCACTAAAAAATCGAATGCCAAAATTAACACTCAAAGGTGGTACATGTAGGTCCACACTCAGGAGTGTAGTTTTACCGAGCATTTTTGAGTGTAAACATGAGTAAAAAGCATTTCTCACGAATGTAAAGTTTCCTCAAAAAGTGAGTGTTAAATTTAACACGCACTGGTGTTAATTTTAACACTCGGCGGTGTTAATTGCCTGATTTTATTAATTTACAGTGTCTATTGTACGTAAATTGATGGTTTTGGTTGTAAAATATGTAAGGGCGTTTTCAGGTAGAAAAAAAGAAATAAGGTTAGCTTTTAACTATATATTTTTATTGAACCATACTATAACTATATTTTATCCATTGTAAATTGTAAATGGCTGAGAACTTCATAAAGTTTTCAGTGATTCAGTTACTGAGTTTATAATGTTTCTAATAAAATCTACACGAATTATTTCTGTTAAATTTTATTTATGTTTGTAAGTTTCTTGGCTTATGTATTTCTTCCATATTTGGAAATATATATATTCGTCTTTATTGTGCTTTTAGTCTACCATGCATTGATATATTTATTGATAAGTTTATTGAATCCTGCGAACATCATTCCCTTATTTTGAGCCAACTAGATAGAGTCGTGTTTATTCATCTCATGAGGGGGGATTCGTGTTGCCAACTGGTTTCCCCGAGAGTCGACAAAACACGAGTCTGTCTAGTCGCTGCAAAATTACTATCTCTACTGATTACTATATTATTACTTGTACAAGAAATTTTTAAATTTTCGGTGTAATTTAAGTTGGACGTTCCGGTAATAAGAAACATATTCTTTCTTAGGATACAACATTTATTTCATATTTGATGTTTATTGCCAAGACTGCTCCGTACACTTACACAATTTTTAGTTGGGCTGTGGTCTGTGGCTTATCTATATAAAATGGCCATATCCAATCTAAATGAACCAAATCAACCAAATTAAACCAAACTATTATGTGAATAATTGCAAAATATAATGTTAGTTAAATGTACTTTTATCACAAAAAAAATTGTGAGGCTCTAACAAATATATTAATGATAAAATTATCAAAACGAAAGTTTTCGTGTTATGTGTATTAACTAAAAGAACTAGTCTAACAAAACACTGAAATTTTTTTTTATAAAATTGTATAACATTTCCAGATAAAGTTAAACAAGAATCACGTAATTTTACAAAACAAATGTTTTAATTCGTTGTATTTTACATAAATAAATTTTTTTAATTAACTTGGTTTGGCATTTTAGCATTTGCAGAAGTCCGCTAAACGGCGCCCACAGCACGTGCCCTGCTTGCCACGCCACTGGCTGTGGTATTTGAATTGATTGCAGAAATCATATTTATGTTAACAATTTTATATTTTTATTACTTTAAAGATGATGTGTTGCTACCAATTCTGGTCAAAATTATTGTTTTATACGCTTTGGAAGTTTGAAGAATTACGTAAATAAAAATTCATTTCATTTTAAGAATTTATTAGATTTTACGACGCAAACAATAATAAATAGTTGATAAACAAATTTGTTTTTAATTAACTTATAATGATTCGCAAATATCACAATTATTTACATAAATAGATAAAACCGAAATATACATGTCAGTAGAAAGTTTGCTTGCTATTGTATTATAGCAATTTTAAAAATGTATTTATTGTGTAGTTGATTTTAAAAAATGGTTTGATAACGGTCCTTCGTCTGTATATCCCGCGATTTCTTGAGGAATAACTGCACTCTCTTCTATTCCTGTGCAAGGTCTGCACATGCAATCCAAGGGAGCTTTCGTTGTCACCTAAAAGGAATTTTAAGTTTAAGAATTTAAATTTGGCGCCATCGTTAAATCCATGAACTATTTTACCAACGTCAACGTTCAAGTGTGAAATGGCTTGTTTGTTGAAAATGATAGCTGACATTTATTGGTGAGCAATGTGGTAATATTTAACAAACGTGGAAAATAAAATATTTCGTAAGTAGGAATTTTGTTCGTATTTAAAGATATTATTGCAATGGTCTTGTTTAAATGGAATTTGGTAGTAGCTTTATAAATTCGCTCAATATAAATTCTCTGACCTTTCTGAATTTCTTCTCTCCAGGTTTTGCTTGTGGACAAAAAATTGACACTGAAGCTTCTCTTTCACCAGATTCTTGACAACACATGCACGACCTTTCCATTTGCCAAATTTTGCTACCTGACACCTGTAACGTTAATGAATCATAGAATCGGTCAGCAATCGAACAGTAGTTTTTAGTATGTTTTACTTGTAAATATGATGCACAACGACCCATGCATGCAAAACTTGGAATAGGCTTTGGAATACATCCAGGATACTGTAGCACATGAATAACTGGTGTTAATTGACATTCGTCCAATGACCCAACCGCTTGTACTTGCAAACTTTTAAACTTCGAATCAGTACATATCGTGTCCAATGATATAAATATTATAGCGATTTTCCATGCCAGCAATGTTACTAAAAGTACCTCAATGTTTACTGGAAAATTTTTAATGATTTTAAACCATACCTGATTTAAATAATAGTTTGAACATGATATAGACACTCTGGCACTCAGGAAGTGTATGACGAAAGATTTAGAAATCCTTCTGCATTTATAAAGTCATGTGGTAGTTTTGATATTTAATCTGTTTGTCCATGTTTATGTAGAGGGGATGAAATTGAGCACATTTATGACTTGTAAAGCACTAGGGGTTCCTTAATGTAGTCTTGTTAAACCATTTACTATGTTTTTGCGCTTGTGTTTTCACACCAGGCGTTTAAGTATTCAAAAAACTCTCTTTTACTGTGTATTTGTTACAAGTTAAAGTAAATATTTGTCGCTTCTATTGTTTATATACATATATATTGTGGTTCATATAAAAATTATTCTGATTATTAATTTGATCAACTTTACATAACATATGATATTCTATTTAATCCTTAATGTTTTGTTTGACACATAAATATTCTGTTTTGTATACTTGAGCCGGCTTTTAACCTGACGCTTGATATCAATAAATTAGCGGTGTTGTGTTAATACCTGTAACAATTTACTCACGGCAATTGAACTGCTAAAGTACGATTAAAAGTTTTGTAGCACCAAAAAGGTTTAAATGATTATTTTATTGTAGCTTTCATCGAATTTCGGTTTTCCAACGATGCTATCTAGTTAGCATCTTCTTCTGTAAAATGGGCGCTAACTATTATGATGGCCTCCTTATTTACAATTTAAAGAGACGGTGCAATAATTCTTTTCAGATCCTTTCTAAAATAACTTTGATTTAACATGTATAGGGTGCTTTCGGTATCGGCGTGGTAGTTTCCGTGCTTCGATTTTAAAAGTGGATTTGAGTAGATTCTATGCATTATTAACGTAACTTTTAAAACAAATTGAATTTGCGCACAGATTGAAACGTATTCTTTGCCTAATTTACACTTGATAATACAATACAATTTAGAAATCCAGCGCCCCTTTTACCAGTGCAGTGGCTCCAAAGCATTTTTGCTAATACCATGGAATTGGCTATCTGTAAACTACTTTTATCTGCGTGCCCCCGTTAATTGTTTTTCCTTTTTCAAGATAGGAAAATGGCTTATAGGTCATTTTGCGTTTACCATCAGTGTGAAGTAATGTCTATTTAATTTCAGACACCTTATCTATAAAGAATGACGATGATCAATGGAATCGCCAAATACCAGTCTTAAAGAAAAGAAAGTTAGCCCTTTGAAAACACCGTCAAAACGACAAAAGCTTCAACTTTTGGACAGGGAGGCGTTGCTTCAATATTATAAAGGTTTGCTACAAAAAGAGAAACACTTAAACATAGAAATCTCGGAATTGGCCGAGAAAAATGTACATTGCAACTTAAATGCAGAAATGCAAGCTCTTCATGTCTATAATGACGTGAAAGATTTGACACAGGTGGTTTTGGGATATATTGCTGATGCAGAACATTGCACAGTGACTGAGTTACACAAAAGATATAATTTACCAACCGACTGAATTTGCTGACTGAAATTTGCTTATTAGTTTGTAAAACAATCATTGGGTAAGTATTGATTTGTTAAGTTATCACACGAAATCAAGTGGCTTTTGCGTTTGTAAGAGGGCTTAAAGCACATTTTCCTCTTATATCGTCTTTTTCAAATTAAATGCCAATCCAAGATCCACAAATTTCCGATTATTTACTCTTAATATTTATACTGTTATATCACACTGATAAAAGTGTGAAGTAGTAGAAACATTGGAGCGATTATGATGACATTGACAATAGTTGAACACATCAGAAAAAAAAAAAATAATGCTAACATAGCTCCTTTACGGCAAACGCGATGTAATGCATTCCGAAAGTATTTTAATTCCACCTTGTATCGCTGCTGTCTCACAGTCACAACGAAGTGACGAGCTAGACATTTCTTGGCGCCCTCTAGTGCCAAGAAATACACGCCTGCCGTTTACATAAACCGGGTACTGTTCCCCAAGCCATCCCTCGAGCAGTTCTGCACATTGTGAAAGATTCCCACTATGATGTATGTTAACTGAAAGGCAACAGCGATACAAAGTAGAGTGAAGGTACTCTCGGAACCACGCTAAAGACGCTGAGTTGGCAGAAACATGTCCGCGGGTAGTGTATTTTTTCTTTGCTTACATTGCGTTTGCCGTAAATATTTGTAACAATACATTGAGGAAGCTATTTTAGCGTTATTTTTTGGTTGTGAATTTGAACATATAAAATTGGGTTGGGTGTACATAGGATAGCACAAAGTTAGTAATCAGAGATCAGTGATTTGCTACAATTACTTTTGTAATCCACGTAATTGTGGAGATAGAGACACCCTCAAATAGGGAATTAATTTTTAATTTTAAGCCAGTAAATTTTGCTGTAATACATTAATTTTACATCATCAAATGTCATCGTATTCAATAATTTTTTCTGTCATGGTGCACTGCTAATAAATAAATATTGACAATTGCGCTCAATTTCAAAAATTTTTATGCCTAATCTAGATACCAGAAATCACATCTGTCTAATGCGCACTTCCGGAGAAATAACTATTTTTGTAGATGTTGATTTTGAACATTGAAACCTTTAATTTTAGGATAGTAGTAACTCATTACATTTTGCTAAAAAAAAATGTAGCGTAAAAAATACAACTTCGGGTAGCTATGGGTTTATGAGATATAGGTTTCAGTACCTCTTCAGTCAACCTTCAATCGTACCCTTAAGGAGACCTAATAACAAGAAGAAAATCGTTTTGAAAAATCTCTTCACAAAGACACAGTTCTTCGAGCCCGTGGGGAATACCCACCTTGTATAGTATAGTATACCAGTTTGTTTTCAATTATTTTGACTATTCTTTAAATTTAATTTATCAGTAATTCGCTCTGAAGATTATGATAATGACTATATTGACACAATTATTTAGCTATTATACTATTTCTGGTTAATTTTTGTTAGCAGAGTAACATATTTTGTGGGCATTTTATCACGCCCTGTTTTGTAGATTTGACCCAACTTAGGTTGCACGTTTTTTATCAATAAAATGCTGTTTGAACCTTTCAAGATATCATTGTACTTCATATCTAAATTTGTGGTTTGAATAATTCCTTCCTAGAAATTATTTCCGCCAATCTTTAAATCTAATTTATTAAGAAAGCTTATACAGAAGAAAATATAGTGTTGTGTAAATTTTTCTTTATTTAAAAAATCTTTGCATATAAACAGCTTAACCGACAATTTAGTATTATCGACTAAAATCACCGCACTTGGAGCATTTGCATTCTATTGGCTCCCTCAACTTGATGTCCATGGTTTGCATGTCGTTTTCTGTCAGTCGAATCCCGTCTGGATTGTAGCAGTGAGTTAACGTTATCACTCTTTCCTTTAGGTAACTCTCCCGACAACAATAACAGTCCTGGAATCGTAAGTTTTTCACTATAATCGATAATTTTTCTAAATGTCAAATTTACCTTTAAGAATCCCGTTGGTGTTATTACCGATGGTTGCACTTGACTGTTACACGACCCCTCACATTTATTAACTGCAATTTCACCACTACAACTTCGCTGTAGTCTTCCCAGTTCGTCAAACTCTTCTATAATTAAGGAAAGATGTGTTAATATGGAGTAGCTTTTATAAATTTGAAATACATAATTAGGTGTGAAGCATGACATGTATTTTTAAAAACACCTCTATATACTACCCTGTAGTTTGTTTATTGTATAACAATTTTCTGTTGTCTGTACTCTAGACCATTAGTAACATTAAATTTTATTATAATTTGGTATTTACGACTAATTGTAAAACAGAGGCGCTTGTTCGTTTCATCATATTTTTAATGGAGTGTATTGATGAATTCTTTCTATTTGTTCTTATTAGACTTGACTGTACTCAATATAATGTGAAAATTGATTTTTTTTTGTAACGATTAGTATTCAATTTACCTTTTAACAAGTTGATCTCTGATTGTAAGGTTTCGCAAGTTTCCTCTCCAGGTATGTTACTATAGCCATTCGCCTTATACAGTGATATAATAACTATAACTAATACATTGAAATATGTCCTAGTATTACCCATTGTTGGATTGAACTGACCGAATAAATAACATTTTACCCTTTTTATATTAAAATATTGGAAAGCAGTTTTGAGTAAATCTATTGATTTATAAGGCTCAGCCTCTGCAACTTGTTTTTTTTTCCTAATGTGCTTAATATATTTAATATATATTTTATATATGGATGCATTTACTAGTAAAATGAAAGCCGCGCTTCAGAATTATATTATTATGTAATTAATTAATAAAAATAATAAGATCAATTAATATTTAAATAATTCCATGTTTAAGTATCAAACCTTTAATGTATCAGCATACCTCCCGTTGATTTACACGCTTTTAGTTTTATGTTCTTAAGAGTGATTTTAAATACAATATTAACATGTTGCTTTTAGGGCTATTTCCGTGCTCTTATGAAATATATATCGGAAGCAATGTCTGATACCTCAGATGATATTAAAGCGGAAAGATCGGGCGACCAAAATACGGACAATATTTGTAGGGATTTTACAAGAGGCACTTGCGACAGGAAATTCTGTAAATATAAGCACGAAACCGAAATTCGTTCTTTAAATTTTTGTTATGATTTTCAAAACGCAACGTGTCCTAGACCAAACTGCAAGTAAGATCCTTCAATTTAATTTAATTTAATTTGTAGATGTTTTATTTTTATTATCTCTGTAGATTCATACATTGTGCGACTGAGGAAGAGGATGAATATAAAAAGTCCGGTGAAATGTCTAACCAAATATTAGCAGAAGCGTCACGAAAAAATCAATTACCAGGTATACAACCTGTATGCAACATGTTTAGAAAAGGAATTTGCAGGTACGTGCTACATTTTTACGCTATAAGTATCTTAAAATTTGTAATGAGGTTGTCGGCTAATTTAGAGTTATACTTTGTGTGATGCGATCATTAACATAGAGCTAGCTGTTAAGACTTTTTTCACGTAGAATTAAAGAAAGTGTATAAAAAGATTTGGAGCTCTAGCTTTATATAACAGTATTTTTTCAAGGACGGGCAGCATATTGTGTAGTGGTTTAAAATAAATGATTTTGAAACGCAGCAGTGATTTTCAATTGGATAGATTGTACACTCCGTTGTTGAATTTTTCGGGCGCGCGGAAATATCTTACAACCAAAGACTATATATATACAGAAAGCCCTCGCAATGTTAAAAATTGGCGATATTTGACGAACAAAAATATCGGGTTATTGCTAATTATTATTATTCTACGTATCTGCTTGTCCTGTAAATTATTTGAGTTTTATTTACATACTCATTACTTAAGAGTGCATAGTTCTTACTTATTCGGTGCAGAGCAAGTTATTTAAATGCTCATTCAGCTAGTTGCAGTATTTTACAAATAAAAAGCTTCCAACGGAAAATTGTAGGATACAGCGTGTTAGAAACGCAAAGAACAGTAGCACGAAAACTGAAGCAGTTGCTAATTTATAATAATAATAATAATCTTTTGTAACTTAATGCAGCAGTATTAATCAAATAATCGAGATTTCTGAGAAAAATAATCTCCATGATAAAATTATCTTGCTAAGTTAGCCACTTTACTATTTTAAGCGATAACTAAATTTAAATAAGTTCGTAAAATTATAGTAATCTTGTGTGTAAACAATATTTGGGACGTTTTTTTTTCTCAGGAGACCCGTATGCAAGTATCGTCATATAACTAAAGAGGAGGAGGAATGCGAAATAATGGAATTAATAAGGAATAATTCAAATCACAAAACTCGATTTTTGTTCAATAATAATTTTCAAGAATCTCAATTAAATCATTTCAATGGCGTGACAGGTAAGCTTAATCAAGAGGAAAGTAGTACCCCTTATTGCTAATAACAATATCTTTTATTTGTAGATATTTCCAGACAGATCAGATTAAATTTCGATGATGGTGATTATGAACCGCTACCGAAACGTCGATTTTGTAGCGGGACAGATTATACTGAAAATGGTATATTGTCGCCGGATTTCCACAGGAAGAAAGCAGCTTACAGGGGCTATTTCGCTGCAAACCCTCCACCAATGACAGGCCATCTTGATGGAAGGTATAAATTTTACAGAATTTGTGGTACATAGCTATAAAGTATTTTGTTTTAGAACTATTATGTTGGAAGAGGAAAATAGTTTGTTGCATAAGGAAATTGCCCAACTAAAGAGACAGGTATTCTCTTTACAGTACTTAACTAACTAATTGATAAACACATTATGTACTCTGTTCTATCACAGGTTTCTGATTTGACTGCTACAAATGAATTTTTATTGGATCAAAATGCTACATTGAGAGTTTCAAATAAAAGGAACGCATCAGTAACAGTTCCTGCTGTTACTTTAACTAATTCCTTACCGCAGAATACACCGCCACAGGTACATTTAGTGCTATTATTTGGCCTAGATGTATTTTACAAAAAGATTTGTTATTTTAGGTAATTCGTACAGTAACTGCAAGTGTTGCAACAGTTCCTGTATCATTAGCAACTGTCACAACATGTAATCCAGTTTCTGGCAACCCAGTATCTATTGCTGGTTGCCCAGCAGTGAGTATAGCAACTCCTGCACAGATATTAGCTCCTAGTCAACAAATATTAGGTATTTACGCGTTTTTCTTTGTAGCAATATGTTTGTTTACTATGTTTTCCGTTTGTTGCAGTTACTACAAATCAATCAAACCAACTGGCATTAGCAAACAGTTCTCAAGCGCAGTTGGCTATAGCTCAGCAAAATTTGGCAAATAATCTAGCACAACAAGCCCAGCCACAGTTGACATCACAAGCTCAACAATTGGCTTTGGCTACTACCACTCAACAGTTGACGTCTCAAGCTCAACATATGGCTAATCAACAATTAGCACTGGCGAGTGCTCCACAACAGTTAACTTCACAAACTCAACAACTCGCGATGGCAAGTAACAATCAACAGATTGCCTTAGCCAACAGTAATCAACAGATCGCCTTGGCCAATAGTAATCAGCAGATTGCATTAGCGAACTCACAGCAAACGCATTTAACGTCACAAGCTCAGCAATTGGCTAATCAGCAGTTAACTTCCCAAGCACAGCAGCTAGCATTAGTCAATACATTAGCTAATAATACTACACAACAGTTGACATCGCAAGCTCAACAACTGGCGTTAGCAAATACTCCACAACTAACAAGTGTTCCGCAGCAGTTGGCACTGGCAAGTACTAATCAACAGCTTTTAGCACAGCAAAATTTAGCATCTAATCAACAATTGGAAATGCATAGAAATAATCAGATGAATGCTATCAATACATCTCAAGCAATAGCTATGTCTAATGCAACTCAACCTATGGTTTCATACCCCATTATGACACAAAGCATAAATCATGCATTGTCCCATTGAGAAATGCAGTATTTTTATATACTGCATTGATCTTTAAGAATGCAATGATAAAAACAATTTCAAGTTTGTACATAATATAAACTAGGATAGAAAGTATTGTGATTGTATTTTTTATTTATTTTCATTATTGTATGTTATGATACATTTAATTTAAGCATTACTTAGAATATAGAATAATATATTATGAGAAGTACAATTAAATTATTTATGTTGTACAGGGACTTCCGTTAGTACATTTTTGTATATATTAAGGTTCCGTTTTGTGAATTATTGCTCTCCTGTATTTAAAGGCTATATAATTTAGTAGGTAATGTATTACATAATAAATATTTGTTCATGCTAACATCTTTAATTAATAAATTAGGTTTTATATTAATCACTAAGGAAAATGGTAAATTTGTACAATGTGGTGACAAAAAAAAATCAAATATAAAATTGTTATGGATTTTTTTGGTTTCGATGCATTTCTTAGATTCACCTCTTTTTAATATGAAGTAAAATCAATTAAGATTAGAGATATTAATCGTGGCTTTGATTAAAACATCCATTTAATTGGCTAACCTATTTTTGTATTAAGTACAATAAGGAGAATCTATTTCTTTCAGTCCATTTCATAAAGTATTTATTGAAAATCTTTAATTCCGTAATTAAAGACGCTGGCATAAAAACCAGATTTTAAATAAATATTAATTTAATTTAACAAATCAAAGGGCTTCTTTTTTTAGTGTAAACGATAAAGCATAGGATTTTATAACGAAGTATGTTTTATTTATTACAATATTCATATAGTTGTATAGTGGAATCAATTCTGATTTACAAACTCGTCTTTCTTCAGAGAGTATTGAACAACTATTCTTGTGAAAAATTGCGTTACAAAAAATGTTAGAAGTAAAACATATTATGTACTATTTAACATTCTTTATTTTCTCATAAATTATGTTTCAACAAATAATATTTGATAGCATTAACATGATCGCCGTGAAAACAAATACATCTTGCTAATTCGTTCACTTGTGATCTGATCGGACGAATCTGATCTTGTTGTAAGAATTCCACTAAATTCTTTTCTAATAACCAAATATCGCCGTGAACATTTCTTAAATATGTTAAACGCCTTTCACCTCTATTAGTTATTTCTAAATAAACGGGAATCATGTGATTTTTTGTTCGTCCCACATAAAACGGTAGATTAACGGCATTTTCTGCTTGTGGTTTCCAACCAGAAGGATACTCAGTTAGTTGTTTTGGTTCAGGTACTGTTTTCAGAGGCAATACTCTTTCAACATATTTCCATTCGTTGGGGTCTTTTGAAACTTCATATTTAATCGATAGATTCTCTTCGAAGGGATTACTTTTAATGCTGCAATACCTATTTACATTAACTGTGCTTTTTAGATATAAATGTTTTAATGTCCGAAGTTGTGTTAGCGATAACCGTCTTAATGGGGTTGCTGCCATTCTTCTGAGTTTGTTTTATTACTTTATATTAAATTAATTTTATGTACTTATAACCAAATACAAGTAAGGTTAGGAGTACAAAATTAGGTTAGCTTGTTTAAATGTTCAAGTTGACGGTGAAATAGGCAACTTCTTCTGTATGAGGTGCGACCTCTACTGTTTAATAGAGTAATTAGTTATATATATTTATGTATATAGGTAATAGATAAATTAGTTATATAGTTATATATGTTCCCTGCTTTTTTTTCATATTCCCTTTGTAAATTTGTATGTTCTACTGTAACAAGGCAGAATGCGCCAATAGTAAGGTCTTGTACTACAGCACACGCTTTACTGTTAGTACATTCTGTTTGGTGGCGAGCTCAAAATCAACAGTGATGTAATTTAAAGCACTTAGGGGCAGACTTTGCTACGGCGATGTGCCAGTTCTGGAAGGATACGTTTGACTCTATGACGCTAACATCTTGAGAAATTTCTATTAAATAATTAATTAGCTTATTTATTATAGTTGCTGTAGTTGCTAATTACCTATGAGTGTGTATCCCGTCTTCAGCTTGGCAGCCTCCGCATGAGAGGTCTTCGCTTAATCCCACCGTGAAGAGGTGCTTTTTTACTCTACAGAATTCCCACATCTCTCCAAGAAATTTTCGTGCTTGATGGTTGTGATCTTTTCGTAAAGCGCAAATGCAGGTGGTTGGATGCATCAGTTATCAGGAGTGTTACGATATCCCCCCTTGCGCCATATTATATTGATGTTTATAATTAATTAAATCATACAATCTGTACAACGGTGTCTTGCAATTTAGCGATGTTGAGTTCTGTTCATTATTTATACTTTTGCGGACAACGTCTGTATATGCAGTTGTGTTGATTTTTTTTTTTCTCCATATGGAATCTGGGTCTGTCTGGGAGTGTTAATATTCTCTCTGCACTCTTTGCCTTCTCGTCATATTTACAAGCAATACAGCTTATTGAATTTTTTAAAAAATTACTCCATTAGTTCTGGTTACGAATAACAATTGGTTGTTCCAAAGATCTTCTCTAGGTGGTTTACTTATAATATGGCTTAATCAAATCTTTTTAGGCTTTGAAATTTTGTACCATTTTTTTTACTTTCTTTAGCATTCAGTCACTGATTGAGAATGTGGATCATTCGTATCCTCGAAACGGCCGTTCCGGATTAATTGATTAATTAAACTTGTGTGGTGCGGAGGTTGCCAATGCTTTTGTGTTGTTTTTGTAGCCATATTGTTAATTCTGCTAATACTGTTTGAAAATTCGAAATCTCAGTGCTGATATCATCCATGTCATTATCTCATAGTTTTAAACAGGTTGTGTGATTGTCTATAAAACAAAGCATTGTGAAAAACTAAAGAATTTGGTAGAATTAAGACTACTCAGTACTAGAAATTACCTGTTTTTATTCGCTACTAAGCGATAAGTACACATTTACATTTAATCATGAGGATATAAAGAAACCGCAGACATTTTTATGTTTTACTTTCATCACTTCCGAGTTCCATCCGTCCTATTTTACATTTTCAGCCGGATTAGACGGGAAATTCTTGTGAATATTTACCCAGTTCGTATAAATGTAGTAGTCGCGTCCCATTCTATACTTCTATGCTGCTTTATACATACGTTACCGTTTGGGAAATTGTGGCTGGAATGGTGCTTGCTCATCGCTCCGAGATTTCCTTATCCGAGTGTTTGTAAATTACATCCGCGTATTTGTTTTTCATGATTTTATATGTTTTCATTTGTGGAAATATTCTAATGAAAGAGATGCAATGTTTTGCAAGCTTTATTCTCATGAAACGTTCATATTTTGAGACTCTAATGAAATGAATGGACACCTCAAGCTGAATATTAATGAGAACGTCGGATGAGACAGATTATCAGTCGCAAGTGTCTATAGGTCATTTAAAACAGCGGACGAGGTGCGTCATTGCCAGCAATGTAGTAGCAAATAATTAAAATAACAAGGCTGTATGCTATATTTTAAGGAAGATATGTAGTATGCCTTGAAACAATATTTTGTCAGTTTAGAAATTTTTGGGAGGTCATTGACCAATTGATCTAATGGAGTAGTTGCCGCTGGTATAGTACAAAGTTAATAACTTAATTGGGTTCGATTTATATAAAATAATCCTTAAATACTTTATTTTATATGTTACATGTTAAATATATAAAAATGTGTGTATATGCGTAACATATCAGAAATACCAACGAAATGAAAATTATTAATAATCAAGAAACTGAAGAACATATGGAAAGTTTACAAAACATTCTATTAAACAAATAGTATATTAATAATAATTAATGTAGGTATCAAATGCTGTGAAGACTATATTATGCTAAAACAAAATTTTCTTCCGGGTGAGTAAATACTGGTACCTTTTACATTCTTTTGTTCTAAAATGGAAATAGAACTTTTATCATTTAATTGGAATGAAAAAATTCTCTGCCAAGAAGCGTTTTCGGGAATCAGAGCGTGATAGACTTTCTTGAAATTTTAACAAAAGTTCCTAAAGAAAATCCCCCGTTAAATAAACACGTTTAAAATGAAATTAAATTGTTTCAGTTTCATTCAATTTGCGCAATATACACTAATTGTAGATTGCGGGTTGGCCTTAAACGAATACTTCCTTATGAAGTTGCCTTTAGGCATTGGTAGAGTGCCCGAGTCTTGGTAATTGAAAATTGTTCAAACAAGAAATTCCCTGATTTCCTGAGATAAACAGAATCGACCCAAATTGAATACTACGAACGTCTTTTAGCTTAATCGCGGAATATAATCTTTTCTTTTAGTTGTTCCTTGGCCAGGCGGAATTAAAGTAGCTTCTATTTTGTGATGGTAATAAAATTAGAAAATAAAATTATTACTAAACGCTTGGGCAAAGGGATCTATTAAAAAATAGGCGAAATCAATGTGCCGTTCTTACGGTGGCTTGTATTTTTACAATTTAGTGGAATTTTATGCCTTAGTAAATGCTTTTTTGATCTAAGTAAATATATTTCTAGGACAGTTGAAACTATCAAATTACGTTTTCGTTTCATTTCATTAGAAATTCAAGATATTTGGTTGATGGTAGTACTTTGTACTACTTTAAACATATTACTTTGATAAGTAACAGAAGATTTGGTTTTGCACCCACGGAATTAACTTGATTTTACAGAATAGTAACAACGAAAGCAGCACATTAACAAAATCCATCAACCAATTAGCCAAAATTTACACGAAGTTTAATTATTTTTAATTTTTTGTAATTAAAGTTTTTGTTAAAAAATACATTAATATTACTTTATGGGTAATAATCAAAGTTTAATAATTTACATTTTAAGAATAATTAAAAGAAGAGGCAAACTTTGACTAGTTGTCAAAATTCACAATGCCATCTGTAACACCGCTGACGATCACAAGAAAAGTATCAAGTTGTTGGATTGGCGTTCAACGAGATAAATAAGAAGATAGATATTGAAAAAATCTTTTGATAACAGACGTTTTCAACGAAGATTATTCAGAAATTCAACTTAAAAGTAATCTAAATGTATTTCGGAGAAAATAAGAAAGAAAAGTAAACTTAAGGAATTGCAAAAAGCATTTTTTGGGGGGATTTGGAATATCAGCTAAGGAAAAAAGAAAAAAGGATCTAAAAGAAATAGAACATAAGGCGTTTTTTGCCGATACATTTCACATTCGTTGCTGATTTGTAAATAGGCTATTACAAAAAAAAAAGCGGAATGTGCCTGGCTAGTGATACCTCGCGCAGAAGTAGAAAATCTTGTTATCACATTTCCGTTTGACCCTGTTACGTCTAGTATTTGCGATTCTCTACAAAAACTCGAAATTGCCCATTCTACGATAAGAAATCTTCTCAGACAGCTTTACAAGATTTCCGGCAAATGAAAAATCCAGGTGATTCCTCATTCCTTCGCTTTTCCGGCGTGATTAATTTCCCGACGTGCTTTACTTCGATTTGTTTCTATATTGCTTTGGTAGGTAACTGTATATAGGTTGCCATTGTTAGTTGTGCTTCGTTCCTTCTTTGTAATCGTACGCTGCATTGTACGAATCTTAGAGACAGGACGTGGTCAAGGATGATAATAATAAGAATAATACGTATTTATTGGCAATAAAGTGAGACAGCAAAGGTACCAAACATCCCCTTGACGCGAGGCCTACCTTACCGTAGAAGACGTACTTAGATTTTTACTGGTGATTAAAAATTAACCGTTACGGCCGAATTTGGACCAGCGTCGTTCGGATCGAAAGGCAAGTATACTAATCGTTCGATCACCAAGGCGGAAAAATAATAACAATGCTGTTGCGTTTACTTTTTTCGCTCGTGAATGACTTGGTTAAGTTTCTGTTTACCTTTTACCCTACTGGGGGTACAATGGGGTAACAGAAGAAGCAATCTGGTGGCCAAGTGATAGAAACCTGTGTGTTATTCAACCAGGTTCAGCTTACGAACGCTTAAGTTGTAATAGTTACTTACCTTATCGCAATTAAAAATATTGCTGGCATTATAGACGCGTTGCGTTACAAGTACTAAAATTGTTATTATTTGTTGCTAGTTCTCCTTAACAATATACTACTTACTGCGCAACAATAAAACAGATAATTGTACATATTATAATAAAGTGAACGTTTTAATTAATTGCAAAATAACAATCAAAGCAATATACGGCGTATGATCTTCATTTTCTTGCACACACTCTTGTTATTCTCATATATGATCTTTATCTCTCGTAGCGAGAAGATATTAAAGTACGATGCGCATATTTTGCAAACTGCATAAATTTACCAGGAATTATAACTTTATTTACATACGATTTGCATAGCTAGATAGCGTTAATATTAATTTTGCATCAGCAATTATTTATGGTTGATGAAAGGGCGCGTCAATACAGTGTGCAATGTATATGCAACGTATACAGGCTCCAGATTAATAAAGGCATCAAATTCTCCTTGGAAATTCAACAACATCAGCTTCCCCTGAATGCGATAAAGGATCTTATTATATATCATTGAATATTTTTCTGCGGTTCAATTGATTTAAATATTTTCGTCGCAGAATTGGGATGCTACATTCCAGAAAGTACGGTTTTTGCTAACAAGGTGTGGAATTAAGCCACTTAAAATAATGTAAAAAGAAATTCTTTGGTAACCCATTAACTTCGAATCGGCGGTCCATGAAATTGTTTCTTAATTGTTGGAAAGAGGAAATAATTAAAAGACCTTATGCCTGGACTGCAAGGCGAAAGTGCTAAACGTACTCGAAGGCTAAAGAATTATTTTTTGTTTCTTTTTCGGCATACTGGACGGTTTGCTAATTATTCCAGTTGAAAACCAAAGAATTAATTTAAAGTGAGCGTTTGAAAAAGGAATTTGCTGCTCACATCAGCTCACATTGTGGGTCTCTTACACTCGTCTCACATTAAACTTTTGTAATTCTTCGCCCACAGTCCACTTATATTCTTTGGTTTTCAATTTAAATTTGTATTATGTTTTATGTACTGACTTTCGTCTTTATGTATATATACATGTACATAAACGCATATCGTCAAATTGCTTCGTTCAGGAAATTCGTAATTCAAGCTAACAGATGACATCTCCGCATGGCATTCGTATCCTGTTGCCGACTTACCAATCAACAGCTAATTTCCCATATTGTACATGACACGATATCCGTATTGCCGCTATTTCACTCGCTATTTAGTTATATACGCGAGGTTGTAAGTGATGCTTGTAGAAACATTAATTTTCAATTTCCGATATTACTAAAAATTAATGTATAGCTATATACAGGATTGATCAACGGTTTGAAAAATAATAATAAAATGTTTATTTATTATTACAATATTTGCAATAATTGCAATAAAACGAAAAGAATTTGTATAACGAATCATCCCATACAGAGTATTCCCAATTAGAGAAGTGCGCAAATAAAATATGCTGAAAATTAAAAAAAAATAAATCTGGGCACATAACGTAATTTGCATTTCTGTATTTGAGACTACTCTACGCTCCTTCGTTTTATACAATGTTCTTCCATCCACCCCTCCTTCAAAATTCATTCGTGACAAGAGATAGTCCTTCAGTACCGTTCCGACCTCATCTACAGAATTATTATTTCGAACCAAACGATGCCGAACTCTGCGATGATCAAATGGGGCAATGTTTGGCGAATATGCTGGGTGGGGTATCGGTTCCCATTCAAACTTCTTCATCCTCGTTGCGCGTGGCCGATCGTTGTCCTGTGAAACGAAATTTGGTCGTTTTTCTTCTAGCGCTGGCTTAAGACGTACAAGCTGCTCACTACGTCGCTTGCATGTTATAAAACATAGTAGTACTATCGTACATAAAGTAAAAGAAATATTTGTTATAGTTTTTGATATATTTACAAAAATCTAAAATGTGGAAATCGGGGAATTCCACTGCTAAAGAAATTATGTTGTTGTGATACTCTTTTAGTCTCTAGAGTCTCATTGAACATTGGAGCTGCCTAACGCGTAAATGGCGCTCCTGACTCTTTTACTGCATTGTTCTTTCAATAATTGTGGGTCTGCAGGTACACTGCCGTTCAATGAAGTTCGGTCATACAATAAAAATCTATTATATCACACTGTATACAATTATTAATACATAAAATTAGAAAAATATTAAGCATACACTCTTTTCTAAGGGATTAAAGCCATAAATTATTATGTAAAGTAGAAATATTGCGACAACCACAATAAAGTCCCTTTTATTATCATTCCAAGAATTTCTCGGAAGTACCGATCTTTTGAAACGGGTCGTTTGGGGATTATTGACGCACAATACATTTAGGAAATATACCGCAGTATCGCTCTTGTTTATTTATCACAGGAGTAAAGATATAAGTTTGCTTCATTTTACTGTTAAACGTGTGTTGGTGTGCATCTGTCGTTTTTGCGCGAAAGTTTCAAGAAAATTTACTTCAAAATGGCACATGGCAAGCCTACCAGTGCAGAAAAACGTTCACGTATTATTACGCTGTTTGAAGAAGGATATTCGGGGCGACAAATTGCTGAAAAAATAAATTTGAGAAGTTCAACAGTAAATGACATCATAAAGCGATATCGGACAACTGGAACTATAGAAAATCGTGTTCGTCCTGGATCTCATCTGGGAAAACAACAAAAGCTGAAGATTTGAGAATTGTATTATTAAGCAAACGCAATAGAAAATTAACAGCGCCACAAATAGCAGCCGAAGTCAATCGCGGCCGTGAAGAACAAGTTTCGGCGAGTACGGTAAAACGTCGACTTCAACAAGCGGACCTTCATGGACGCATTTGTTGGAGGAAGTATGTATTAATAATAATCGAGTGTTATTAAAAAGAAGTATTATTGCGAAATACCTTTAATGGGGAGAAACTGTGGAGAATCAGCGTTTACAACGACACATGATACACGTGTTCCAAAGAGGATAATAATTGTATTTATTTCTGTAGTCAGTAGTCCGTTGTTTTTGTTCACTAGATAGAATTGGATGTTCCTTAAGCATCAATTATGTTGATTAAAACGAATTTAGTTCATTTTACTGAAACATTTGCTAAAAAAAAAACACTGAAAGGGTCGAAGTGTCACGGATACCAAGATTGCCAGAAAACCAGTTTATCGAAATTACCCTTAAAGGAATAGAATATAAAATTGATGTTCTGAAATCACAGACATAAACATAAGATGCTCCTTGAAAATAACTCAACTAGATATTTCTATCGGCGGCATCAATAATGTATACTAAAAATCCAAATTTATTATATCGATAACTCCAAACTTTATTGTGCTTCATATTAAGTGAATTTTAACATTTTAGCGACTGCAGTAGCAGCACGAATAACTGCTAGTCGTAAAATGATAAGTGTGGCACTTAAAGTTATTCAAGGACCTTTAGTAACTTCATGCAAAATTCATATTTATCCACGCGGGAAGTATAAAGCAAGCATTTTATTACTGTACTGTACGACATTCATGTAGTTGCCAAACAACATTACAATTTCCAACGACAGCTACGCATTGTACATATATTATAATGCGAAAGTTTGGTTAAAGTTGTTTGTTGAAGATACCATCTGCTTGCCCACATTGGTTGTTAAAATATTTAAGTGTTAAATTTGTATGTCAGCACTAGCGTTGAGTGAAGTAATTGTACAATTCCTTCACTCAACGCTGCTAATTTAATCGAAAGATAGGGATATTCGTAAAATTTATAATCTTGATTCCCGTTCATAAATTGCTTTTTATTGGCATGTAATTTTTCAAATTTTGCCATAGGCGCCATGTAAATACGTTCAAAGCAAAACGCTTTCGACATCTTACAAGTGCAAGCTTTTGTTATCCTTCATTAAATAGGAAACGGTTATACGAGTATAGTTTGAAAAGTTGACCGGACACAGAAACATGTGTGAAATATCATCAATTGTTGGGTAACAAATTAGCAACAAAATACGCCATTTAGTTTGTATTGATATCTGCAGTGGAGAAAGAATTACAGGGAGTGGCAATGCTAACTTAATATTAAGCTAGCGTAGCCACCGTTTTCTCGGAAACAGCTGGAGCAACAAAATCAATTCTTCTATTTCTTTCGATAACCACGAACTTACGAAACATCCCGCATAGTTGAATATAATTTTAAAGCATGCTCCACATCGAATGTTATATAGTAAGAAATTGTTTGGAAAAATCCTGATTCGTCACCATCTTCTACCATAGCTGCTGTAGTTACTGTATCTTGCAATGTTATGTATCCTTGATGAAATTCCAAGATTGCGTAATCAGGATTCTTAGTCGGATAGCAGCGTCGATAGGTGGATGCATTATTTACTCTAACATTTCCTCTTGTCTCACACTAAATTTTATTGTTTAGCGGTTTCCCGGAGATGCGGTGGAAAATTGAGTTTTCATCCAAAACAGGTACGGCGAATATTATAAAACTGTAGCATCCGCCGCATTAAAATCTTTATGACTTAGGTTTCAGGAAAGGATGTGAGTCTCCACAGAGGATATTCCTGATGATATTTTAATGTAGACTTTGTTGTCCGTTTATTTTATTTATTAAAATTTAAAAAAAAAAAATTTCTATAAATTTTCCCTTTCCTAGTACATTCTACGTAATTCTATGCAACTCTGAAGAAATTGTAATTAACCCGAATTAATAGAATGAAGAAAGCACAATAGCTTAAGACATATTTCGTATAAATTGAATTAATTGTATTTTTCGAATTTTCGCTGCAATATAAAATTCCTAATAGGTTCTTGTAATATAATTTAACGGTAAATCAAGTACGAATTGCATTAAGTTTCTAATTTGGAAGTTTATAGAAGCTATTCCACAGTATCGGCATAGCTATTTACGGCATAGGTTAACACTCAACACATGCTGTCAATATTTCATAATGATATTTACGTAACTATGGCGAGAAACATGAACTTTAATGCAGTTAGACCAGCCAATATTGCGTGAGATCGGTTTTAATGTTATTTTCTATTGCGTCGAGCGATATATTGCTGTTCAAGAAAACCTTTTAAAACTTTATTATAGTACCTGTTTACAAACAGTAATTATTCACGTTGCTATATAAAGGCGATCTCTGTTGTTTAGAATTAATTTACGAAGGTCTTGTTGTTGATCGCCTCCACGTGAGCGGTGTAATTGTATATCCTGCGATAAAAAAAAATGAATCAAGAAAGTTTTGAACAACTCTAAAACTTTGGACGATTATGATGATTATACTTTAAAGATTAATTAATTAAAAACGATCGTTATATGACCTACGTATTGACTTATAAAATATCGGGGTTCAAGAAAAGAGTTGTGTTTTTCACATCCAATTTCTACATAGAAATTCCAAGTTTTTAACCATAGATCCTCTAAGAATACAGGGTGTATCAGTCTTTTTGAATTGTATCATAGGGTCTGTTGTGTAAATGGTAAGACGTTAGAATATCCAAATAATGTAATGGATGCCATAAGGCATCCCTTAGAAATATATTTGCGTCTACGGGGCGAACCAGATACTTACTTTAAATGGGATAAATCATAAATTTCTAAATTTTCTCCCTTCGTAAAATATTACAATATACAGCTTTAATTTTAGAGTTCAATCGAAAATAGGGAAGAATATTATTAAGCTGACCATGGAATATTAAACCTTCTAAAGAATTCACAACACGTTGCACTTTCGTAGATGTCTACCTATTCAATATTCTAGTAGTTATTGACGCTAGCGCATTTCGTCGGAGATTAAAACTGCTTACGAATATCCCACATGGAAGCGCCATCAAGTGACAGTCTGTAGACTTCCCTTGTTTCCCGTCAAATTATATGCTAGGTGCTTCCGTTAACTGGCAAAAGTGCTGCTGAACTTCTATACGGAATATGACAAAATCGCATTGAATTATTTCGTTTTCTGACACGGATAACGTAATTTCATCAAATGAATATAATGAAGGAGGAATATAAAATGAAGATTCTTCTTCCTTGTATTTTTAGAAAATTATAGGCACTTCTATATTTCTATTTTCACGAAAAGCAATAAAGGAGGGATTATTTCCCATTATTTGATAAATAAATAGCGAAGTTTCTTCTTTCTACTTCGATTGTTCTTTAAGCTGTTCCGCATTTTCTCAGAAAATTAACTGTTGTACTCTTGAATGCTTGAGTTGTCCCTAACTTGATACGTATTAACACTTTTTTACGTCATTCGTTTCACAAATAGCTATTTATTTTTAGAATTTCGAATCAACTGTTAGGAATAGAAATTGTTTTGTTTACCGCTGCCATAGTAACCAAACAATACTAACGCCAGAATCGCTCGGATGCAATGTTCAAATGCAGGAGTCTCGTGTAACTGTACAAGTATATTGAATATTAGACGTATGCCCCAATACACAGAAATAATCTATAGATTTTCTGTGTGGTGGATACAGAAAATCTATACGGTGCCATTTAAAAAAATTAGGTTATTGATGTTTGAATTTAGCAAAGCCTAAATATTCCGAAGGTGTTTTAATACGATGTCTAGATAGAGTTGAACGCGCAATTTAATCTCGTAAAAATTTAGGCTAAGATATGTTTGCATTCTGGATTTATCGAAGGAAATAGCTGCATCTGCAGTTAAGTAATTGAAAACAAACTTACAAATATTTCGAAATAGACATGTCATGTTGGTGTATTTCTCGATGAAAAGATAACAAAATAAAAAAAAAATACACGACTACGAAAGAAAAAGAGCTTTCCACCATAGCGGATCAAAGACTGAGTATTAGAAGTATTTTTATGTATTAATTCAGGAAATCAAAATTACATGAAGGAGAAAGACGTACTCTAGATCTCTGTTATAGGAAGCTGAAAAAAAAATATATCTGTGGAAAATTCGACGAGAAATGTTGTTTATATGGAGAGAAATCGATTATGTTGGTATAAGGTTAGAGCTAACAATAGTCGCAGTAAATGTTTCTTGTTAGCTGAAGAATTACGTATACACATACAGGGTATTCTAGTATTAAATGGTGAACTGTAAGGACACGAGAGACTCTATAGTTAAATAATGAAATAAAAATTGCGAGATTCTTGAGAAAAAGTTACCTATTCCACCATCATGTGTACAACATAGCACCTTGCACATATGAGAGTAGAATAAATAATTTTTGCTCAAGAATTTCGCCATTTTTATTTCATCATATAAACCATACCACCCATAAACAATAGATATTTAAAAGTAGGCAAGGTTGGTAACAAAGAGATAAATCAATAATGTTCCAGGCCACATTCAGTATTGTGAATTTATGTTTGTCAACCTCTACGTGGTCAAGGTTTTAATTAGCGACCAAATCGTTGCGAGTGGCCTAATGAAAACTGGAAATGGTTAATTTGGTAAAAAAAAATCTGCGATGATGGGATTTATAACAACTGCGTAGTTTGGAGCTAATTAATTATCTAGAGATTTCTTATGTTGGATATTTGAAAAACAGTGTATTCAGCAATCAGCTACCTAATTTTGATTAATTATATGCAGCATGCAAAGAAGATGTAAACAATACGAAGGTAGTCTGAAAAGTTTCCAGCCTAGCATAGACACAGGTGTTCCTTCTGTGAAATTCAGTTTTAATTTCCATCGTAACCTCCTTACATAATATACTTTTTCCAGCGGTACCCCCATTTCCTTAATCCGGTCAAATAGTAGTTAGCATCTCGTTCTACAAAACAGTCGTTTACGAATTGTTGGCCTTCTCGTTCGATAAAAATCTTTGTCCTCCGATCGAAGATTTCACCTTAGGAGGTAGAAAACAGATCCTGGGGGCCAGATCTGGTGAATAGGTTGGGTGATTTATCAGTTCGAATCCTAATTCGTAAATTGTTGCCATGTATTCGAAGAATTTTAAGAGCTTGAAATGCTTTACAATGAGTACTTTGTAGGCGCTTTACTTTTTCAAATATGGTATTTAATAATCCACCCTGCACCCTGAACCCTGCACCCTGAACGAAAGTATTTGATACCTGTTATCTTAAAATACTTTGGTTTACTGCTTGGCGCCTAGTATTATATAATAATTTTTTAATTTATTATTTTAAGTGGTACAGTTTATAACTAATTTTGTGTGAAGTTTGTAATCATTTTAGCCAGAAATATCACTTTTATTGTGTTATTGACACATCTTCAAGTTTAGAAACGAGATGTCAATAACAAATTTCAGATGTCAGACATACAGTTAATTAATGGTAGTTCTTTAATTGAATAGTTTCATCTGCCTTGTTTCCTTTCCGTTGCAATGTTCATTAATTACTTTCCACCGGAATAAAACCAATAGCCCTCGACTCATGCAGGAATATTTTAGTTGAGCGAATAACTTTTATTATTACAATTTTGTGTACACTAAAGAACTTTGTGAATTACGACGAGTGTGTTAGTAAAGTCTATTTTACAGGACTAACTTGTTCTAGTAACAAGCAATGAAGCGAGGCATTCGCGAATAACTTACATGTTAGTGGATTTAACCATAATGTAGGTACAGTAAATTTATTTAGGCATTCAGCAGGTCCAGTCTTAATATATAGCGGCATGAGGGAGCAATGCTATTATCATCTGCGAATAATTGCGGAAAGTGCACATTTAGAATTGTTGTTTCTGTAATTCTATTTACATACATCTCATGTTATAGCTCTGAATATAGTTTCGTAAACATGAATACGTTGTTTATTCTAGTTATGTCCTGCAGTAACCAATTAAGTTAGTAATAATTTCCCCTCGTGCTTACTAAAGCAAATGTTTTTTTTTTAAATTGAACCAAACCATCGAAATAAACAGAATCGGGGATTTCTACAACAAGCGGTCCAAACTCGGGACGTTGAATTTAAAATAACAAAGTAGATGCCCGCTTCGCTACTTATCGACGAACAAGAACAAGACGAAGAACCGCTTAACCTGTATAATAAAAATTTTGAGTTTTTTAAAAAGATTTTCTCACGAACCTAAAACAAAACTAACATATAAATATAGAAATATTTTTGAAGCAAGCTCATATATCAACAGAAATGTGAAGAACTATGTACGCACAGGGCAGTTTGCGTATTAAGAAGCACGTGCCAGGTATAAACAGATAATATAATTGTTGTTATATAGCTTATTAACATTATAATGAATCCTCACATTTACTTGAAATCCATGCCAAATCAATGATCACTTAACGAACAATTCTTGCAACAAATCATGTTCGTTAACCGATCGCCCAGTGTACTGTATTGCAACGCAGGAAAATAACTCAAAGCATTAACATCAAATGTTAAAAGGTTTTCCATAACGGAGGATTTCAGCTGACTGGAAAGAAATATATGAATATAAGGATAATGCGTTTAATCTGTATTTTCTAGAAAATATTTTAGGGATAATTCTAAATAACGTTGAATGTTAGCATCGAGTCTAATACTAATAAATGAGAGAAAGTATTTCCCGCGACCAAAGAAATTATTCAAATAAACCGAAATAAATTACTTCTGGTGTTGAATTTGGTATCGGTCTTGTGAATCTTATCTGACGTTCGACCCTGCTTAATTCGGTAATTAATCTGTTCAATGATCTACGCTGCGAATGCGTACTATGGTAGTACTTCCACCAAAATAATTTAATTAGTTACGCTAACCACGTTTTCTACAATAACAAAGCTGATGTATTATAATTAGCGGTTTTAATTAATTAAGTTGTAAGATTTTTTATTGCGGGCAAATTTATTTTGCATAATGGAAGATCGTTCAGGATTTGAGACAAACGCTAAGTGAATTGCATTGTTTCCTCATTTCTCTTGCGCAAGAAAGTAAATAAAACAATGTTATGCGGGGTATTTAGTGTATTTGAAAGAAGGTTAGATAAGGTGAGAAAATTGATTTAATACCTGTGGATTATTTTTTTGATTATTTAATTAATTAATTAATATTACGGTGTGCATGTGTCTAATGTGGTTGGAAACAATGTGTGCAAATTACGATTGCATTGTCCGTTTGTATGGCTTGCAGCGTGTAATCTTTCGAACATTGCGATTTCACGACGTGCGTATTGAATAGCTCGCCATGAAATTTCTATGTCAGCGCGTAAGCGAACTATTTTTTTTTTTAATATAGCACATGCAAATGTTAATACCAAACAATTTAGGATGATCAATCGTACAATAAATTTCTAACACTATATAGTGAATAATTTTGAAAACAATTTTGCGAATACAAATCACGGTAAACCAATTTCCGGTTTTAAACAGTCAATCGCCCGGGAAAAGAGGACAAAATGCACGATAACGGGCAGAGAAATTTTAACATGCATCGCAGAACAAACAGAATATAACATCTGGAATGGTAATTTTATACAGCCACATTTTCGTTTGAATAAAAATAACAAATTTTCCGGGCATCAAGCGATTAAATTTTACATGCCGCAGAGATTAGCAAACACAAAGAAGACAAGAAAATTTCTGGCATGGTTAAAATATTCTTGAAGGAAAGCCCATGCTAGAGTGAAAAAAATAACTAGATAATTGCCGTTTCTGTAAATTAAAAAAAAACCTTATGGGGCCTTTTCCTCAATTATAGAAGGAAAATTCACCCAAATTTAGGGTCGTTTAGCTACAATATATGTTAGAGTTTAGTTGCAGCCGCTTTACAATGTAATGGTTTATCTTTGTGCGTTGTTCATGGAATGCAATAATGATATTAAAGTTTAATGTGCGCATTCAGGCATTACATTCGCATTCCCCCTTGTAATGTATAAATTCAGCGAATCTCCCGTAGTGGTATGTGAAATATTTAATCTCAGGTGAATGGAAACATCGGACTTTTCATAACCGTTTTAACCGATTTATGTTATCTACGGCATCCTGCTGTAGTTACGAAAGTTTTCCAGCAAATACGTGTATGTTTGGCTAACGTTACTAGTACGAAAAAGTTTTGGAACAATGCAATGACGCGTTTGCGAAATATGTACTGTATTAGAGTTAGACACACACGTATTCTACCGTTTTTATTGCGAATCTTTACGTTAATCCAATCCTTTTAATGCAGAAGTGTTCTGGAAATAAATAGCTATGTCCTACGAATTACAGTATTAATTTACTCCATAATACCTACGGCGAGGAAAGGAGGATAAACCAAAGGTAACGTGTGTTTCAAGGGCGCGGTTGATTTTAATCTATAAAAAATTGAATTTACGTACCAACCTTCTTTTTTGTGCGAATTATTATCGTGGGTGGAAGACGCGGATGAGTTTGGATAAGTTATTTATAACATCTTTCATTTTATTTTACATGAACCTAGACGCTATCTCTTTGAAAAATGTTCACTTAAATATGTATTCAAATAAACTCTAGAAATGTCTCTTTCAAAGAGCTTTTTAGTACGAAATACGAGTATGGTACATATAAGAAAATTCAAGTCAGAAGTCTCTCCGTATTTATTGAAATATGTATTTATAAAGCGAATAACACCAACAACAAATAATAATATGTACACAACTTCATGCGAGAGCTGCTCACCTTCAGTAAGCGGCAGCTTCATTAGAAAATATTTGTTTCCTTTATTGTAACAAATTGCTTCCATTTACGCCATTATATACTAGTTTCGTTTCTAATGAAATTGTTCACGACTTTAGTTAATTAAACGTATGTATCATCTCACTTACAAATGATTCTTAGTGTAAGTATTGCCGCAGTACATTATTATCACGTTTGCTTAGTATATTTTCACATGTGATATGTTAAGGAGTTAATAAAACATTTTATTTTTTGTTTTATTTTATTTTATAAATGTTACCATTTTTATTTCTTTGAAAGTAATATTTTGTTTCTGTCTATTTTATGATAAATTGAATGTTTTTTTTTGTTTTGCGTTGTATAAATTTATATATTCCATATTTAGCATTTAAACTTTAACGTGTGCGCATTCAATGTAAAAATACGTTTAATTTCTTAGAAAGTTCGCAAATATTTAAAATTCGTCAATGTTCTAATTAAAAATATCTTTAATAGTCATTTATTATATCTGTCTGATGAAGCTCCTGCTAATGCATGTATTAGATCGAGCGCTAGGTAAGGAATGTCCGCCAGTTACCGCCGGTAACGTAGACTTACGTACAAGTTATCGAAACTTCGTCGGAAGTCAACCGTACGAACTACCATGACTGCCCTGCTTTCTCTCTTTCGCTTGTGAGTCACGCAGCGCTCAGACCCCGCACTATCGTTGGTTTCTGATTTTTCCGCTTATACATGGGGACAGCAGCTCGGAGCAAGATACTAGAGGTGGTGTATCAAATAAGTACACGAAATAACGCGAGCGTCTGGGTAGCTGTGAGTTGTATAGCATCTTTTTGCGGTAGTGATCGGCTATTTGCTGCTGTCGCCCAACCGGACGCTCATGCTGCGGTAGGGTTTGGTGGTGGCCCTAGCGTTAGACATTGAATGTCCTGATACATTTGCATGCGTACACAAAGAAGGAACCGAATTACGAAATCCATATAGTATGCTATTTATGTATTTGAATTTATATATAACAGAATTATTTAATAAATATATTTTGTATATCTACGTACTAGTGTTTAATTTGAGATCAACTGATTAAGCGAGTAAACACATAAGAATTACATATAAGCAATTGGTCCTTTCGCCTCACAAGAAAGATACACCGAAGCAGATGACTAGCGGCATTGTTTTTCAAACTAGGAGAACGTAACATGATATGTTAGTTGTGTTTCCGCTTTCTGCTACTTTCAGCCAATACCGATGCCAGTTCAGTCAAGCGAAAAACGCTACGCTAGTAGGTGGCCTGAAATCGTATCTCTGATGATTACATTTATGTGCAAAGTTTCATCAATGTTATCGTTTCCGATTTAAAGATATTTGCTTGGTTCTATACTTTATCCTTTATCCTGATCCTGCGTAGAAAAGACAATATGCGGGCACAAAATTAGATACTTTTTATAGCATTTCGGCTTACTAAATGCGAAATATTGCTACATAATAATAATGTTTTTCCCGCGAATTATGTGTATTATTATTTTTAGCATGATTTGAATTTTAATAAAACCTTAAACTTGATATCTGTATCCAATATGTAAATGGAAATCCTTTCCTTCAACGTGTTTTTATAAAAAGGGCGAAGATTTATATAATTTTTGTCGTAATTTTGTCAATAAGCTGATTACGAGAATAGGCTGTGTTTTTTAATAACTAAATCTACACTTCATCCTTAAAATTAATTCTAGGCATATGTTTCTCTGGTTAGATCACATTTTGTTTGCTGAATATATCGTTTACTTGTTTCTAGGCTGTTTTGCAACAACATATTCAATTGGAATATGATAGAACTGTGCGTACACTTTTCCTTTTCCACCGCATTTAACATACTTAGTCTTTCGATTTCTTCTTTGTAGTGCAACACCATATTAACTGCTTTGCCTTTTCTTCTAAATTTAGTAATTAACATTCCCATTGGAAATTTTACCGTATTTAGAATTGTTTTATATTGAATACATAAAGGATGTACAATTTTTGATACGGAACAATGAGCTTTTTGTGGTTACTTAATACGGTTTAATTAATGAATTTAATTTTTGCTATTATAAACTCCCTTTAACGTTTTACGTAGCTGTTTATCAGCGTCAGTGATGAATAACCGGCTTTATTTTATGTAAAATTTACCTGGAAGAGAAATTAGGGGTTTCTCCGGAAGAGCACAATCAATTTTCGTTCCGTTAGTAGGAAGTGCCGAACGTAAGAACTTACACGTAATCTATTTCGGTTGACTACTACAGTCAGTTCATTACTTCGGATAAGTCGACGGACCTTTTGCCTTAGTTTCGAATTTGTCCGAATGTATGAGTGGTTTGTCAGACGCACGCAAGAGGTCGATATTGCGCCATTGCCGTCTCACGCTGATCTTTTGTTCACCTGCGTTTGTTTTTTCACTTCGTCTAGCTGTACTACTAAGAAGGCTAAATTAGCTTTGGAGTACCGGACTCTTGGGGGTTTATCAACACTCATTTCATTAGATTTTTTCAGAGCGAATGTTCTGCTGAAGCAAACGCTTGATAATTTGGTTCTTTATCGTTGTAATTTCACTTATCGGAATAAACAAAATTAGTTCGTTAAGGTAGAAATATGGCAGGTAATTACATTATTTAAAGTAATTAAAGAATATTGTCTTATTATCAGGTAGTCTGATTTAAGGGATTCCCACTCCCATAGAAACATTTAACAAGAAAAGCTAGCGTCTCGATGACATTTTACGACACGTACAACTTTGCAACGTGAAACTTTACTGCGAACTTTGGAGGATTGATTGAACAATTATCAATTGATGAAATTTCACTCAAATATGTCTAAACTTATATCGAGTCTTGTTAAAGAAAGATTTTTCATTAATTTAGAAGTTGGAGAAAGTAGGACGACGAAATACAAGAGAAGTTATTGTCCCGCTAAACAACTACCGTCGTTGGCCGAACTTATAATATCCTTCTCTCACCCATGCTCCAAAGATAATAGGCCAGAAAAAGAAATTTTGTTCTAATGGAGGAAATGGAGGAAATTGAAGCTACTAGATGAAATATGTGGGTGGCGCTGATGACAGATAACTTCTGAGACGATAGTTGAGACGTTATAATAGTTGCAGCTTGATATAGAATACGAATTAAGTAAACGACATAAAAATCGATCAATAGGGCCGAAAATGTACCAAATTGAATTATAATTTGAAAATTGTGCAATTTCCAGACGATTACTGCTTTTTTTTTGGTTGCTGTCTACGCAACAAATGGTAATTTGGCGCGGGGAAGGTTAAGTGGAAGCATAACACGCAACGGAGTATCTTATTATCCATCATTTTTAGTGTAGGTTTTCTGTACGAGTAGTTTATTTTAAAGCTGTTTAAATCACAAAAGTTTCTCGTGAAAAACAGGAGAACGAGAATCAACATTCGCACAAAAATGGACTGGCCAGAAGTATCGGACACATCAGATTTAATTTAATTTTTCAAAACTCTATCTGAAGATATTCTTGAAATAAATAGAATAATGTTTATTTATCACAAAATTATATTGAAAAAATGTCATTCGTTGTTATAGATAAGTTAAGTCAAATTCTTTTAGAAGATACCCCTTACGGGCACGTAGACATACGATGTTATGTCGTCTGGAATCAGTTTTACTCCGGATGAAATTACGTGTGATAGGAGGGAATTAGAGCACGTACTTCTGTATCTGGAGCAGTGCTGCCGACACATCAACTACGGAAGATGGAATTTTAGTCATTATTTCGGAATCGTTTAGTATTCCGGTCCTTAACGGTTCTCTCTCAAATACATATCGCTGGTACCATTGTCAATTTATGTTGGTGATTAGGTGGAATTAATTATGCTTCCCATTGTATTTGGGAGATGTAATGCGACAATAAGAATTTGAGAAATTTTTGGTCTTAGTTCGATTACG
>LR736880.1:499300-556253 GCA_902654985.2 Oryctes borbonicus
ACGATGGTGTGTAGGGAGAATCGATCAAGAGCGTCGATATTTGCTTTTATTTCGTCAGTGATGTTAACCGCAGAAATGCAGTTTGCACTTGATAAACGTTCTCGCCGAGAATTTCAAATTGGTCGCATTGTTGAGTTCGGTAGTACGTTGTTCAAGTATGCGTTGCTTCACCTACACCAATTTATTACATTTTCGCTGTTTGCGTAGCTGCTTGCAGATTTTGGGCGATAGAACTTCAGATTGATGAAAATTATAACCCAGTATTTATTCCGTTCCGTTATAAAAAAATATTTTGTTTAGCTCAGATTTAATTTAATATGGTAGTGAATGACTAGTTTTTGGCACACCTGTTGTTTACAGTGTGTTCTACAAGTTTTAAGACGTTTACTAGTTAGAAATACAAGTTCTGACACACAAGTAAAAGTCGTACAGTATAAGAAAGTACCTAAAGAAAACGCTTCAACATATCAATTCCACCACTTTTAATAATTTTCATCTGAAAATGGATCCTCTTGAGAATTGAAGTGCACGGCATATTCCATAAACATTATTATTATTAAACTTTTATTTTACGCTTTTGTTTCGCGTATAGAGACGTAACTTCTAACAAAGTCTACAGCGCAATATTGTAAAGTAAATAAGCCTCGCAAGAAAGTCCATTATTGTTATTAAGTTATTGTTCGAGGAGAGAACTGAAACAAAGACTGACAGGTAATTGACTATGTATTTAAACGTTTCGAGTATCCTTATTGTGCGCGGAATGATGGAGAGGCGCTACGAATTTCCATTCGTAGATAGAGTAGGGTCACCATCGCCGTTCGTAGTTAACGTCGACTTTTGTCTCGGACGATTTCCTGTCGGTCGTATTTCGCCATTCGTAAAGGAAATGAATCCGATGTAAGGAAAGATGACGTATTGAATCTAGTAATTTTCCGACTTTCACAACGTTAATAGAACATCGTTTACCGGTTCCTGAGCAAGTAGAAACTGTTCTAAGATGTTGAAATGTACGAATTTTCTAATTCAAACAGATTCTCTTTACCCAGGTCATGCTCGTTGCCTACTGTTTAAATAGGTAAATACTCCGTAGTCCTTAATAAATATTTATGTTTAAATTACTTCGCAATTTAAAGGAAGGATCGAAAAGTTTGAGAAACACAGTTGGCAGTTTCTGGCGGCCTCCGTTTGTTTATATTTATGGATCCAATGCGGTACAAAGTTCTATTACACCCTACAAAAATGGGTGAAAATTACCTTAAAAGTACAATCTAACTTTTCTACTTAATGGGTGGAAATTACAACTCCTCATCAGATCAAGGAGAGATAAAGTGCGGTAGAAGATGAAGAAAACTCTAGGTTTAAATTTAAATTGACTGCATTAATAATATAGCTGTAATTTAGTATAATTTCAATATTTAAAATTAAAGAATTGAATCTCACATTAATAACATGTTGGCAATTTATCACAAAATATTTTATACTATCATTGATAATTAATTGATCGGCGTGCACGCAGCCAAAACATATGGGGGAGATTGTGCCTGGTCGCCGTGTACAGCGCGAAAGATACGAATTTTTCGAGTTGGTTTGGCAAAGCCTTTATGCTGAATAGTGTGAGCATAAAATTGACAGCGGTGTTTAAACAGTAATAAAGTTGGCAATAAATCGAGCCGAATTACAATTGTAAAACCTGCCCAATGGTTACGACATAATGGCCACGCCGTTAATGAGTTGTAATACAACGGGGAATGCGCTATGAAAACATATAATCGTAAGCAACTGCAGAAAAAATAATATAACGCAACAAAAATATGAGCGTGAGATTAAACGCGTAGAAATATCAACGGCAAACTTTAAATTGCGTTGGTTGCATTGGAAATAATTATTTAGTTCGAGAGATTTATTTGGATTTTTTTTACGCGCGTCACTTACATTATTAATAGAATGTATTTGATTAGCTTTTGCAGTTTTTGAATCGTGCTACAGCAATCTGCAGCATTGCAGCATCCAATCCTTTGCGAAATGGGAGATGAACGGAGAAGGGCACAAGGGCACAAGGTTAGTGATCTCATAGAAATACCATTTACGCCTATACTCACTCCTAACTCCCGCGAAAAAATTAAAAATAATCACAATAATTCCAATTCTTAATAACTCCATACCTATATACTCGAAGGGTATAGGCTATCCTTCCAATACTGGAGTGCTTATACAAAGTCAGCTCTAGCTTTAGCTATATACCAATGTTGTGGACGGACGTTAATGTGGCATTAATACCTAAAGGAGGAAGGCGATCAGCCGCACAGCCTAAAGCGTATAGAGCTATCAGTCTCTCCTCCTTCCTGCTTAAAGGAACGGAACAGGTACTAGGCCAATACCTCAGGAACGAAATGCTTATAACAAACGCGCTTCATCGCCTACCAGAAGGCAAAATCAACAACGACGGCCCTCCAGCACGTCACTAGCAGGCTGGAGGCGTCGTTAATGGTAAAAGAAATAGCTCTTTGTGCTTTCTTAGGTATACAGGGTGCCTTTGGTAACAACATTTTGCAAGTTTTTAAGGTATGATATGAATTTTGGGACTTTGTCAATGAAGTTGTAAAATGTATGTGTTAAAATCTCAACTATCATTTTGCATTGTTTATTGTATATAAAACCGTATGAAATTCGGGAGTGGAATTTCCTTGTGTCTTCTCTCCCAGCATACCAGATAAATATACCCAACTGAAACGAGAAACGCGTACTTGTTTGACCTGTAAGGTAAAGGGCTGCCGGAGAAATTTACCTTTAGTTAAATAGAGGCGACTGTCAAGCGTTATATATATGAAGGGTAGTATTCCCTATTAAATATTTACACGTGAAACCCTTCTGACTACGCAATAAAAGCCCTTCACTATTGGATATAAGATTTACGAGTAACACGTAGAATTCACGGTGGTAATTATTTAGAGGCGAAGTTATTTATATCTTTCTGTTACATCTAACAATTGCTTTTTATTGTCTTCTTTTTATAACACGCAAGTTCTTATTCAAAAAAAAAAATCGCAGATTTCGCAGTCTTTACAATTATAGGATATGTCGGATTCTCTTCGCGTAATGCAAATGGCAAAAAATCTCGTAACTCTGTAATTTTTTATAAACACAAGAAATTACAATACTGCGCTTTCCTGAATGACAGTACAAAATTGTATGTTATGAGTTTGTTATTGGAGATAATCGTATAATGTAGGGAAGCTTTTGATACGTATTGCAGAGTGCTAGAAACTTTATACGCAAATGTTTTTCGTATGCTTTATAGTTTAGTTAGCGTGCATGGATTTTGGGCTTACGTCCGTTTTACCCGTATGCGCCCTCCATAATTAAAGGCCGGAATATATGCAAAAAAACCGGGTGTATGTGGCTAAATATGCGGGTTTTCGGATCTAAATGTGCACGTTCTCCTAGAAAATATGCAAAAAACTACTAACAATAGGACATAATGCAATATCATAGCAAGAAATATATATTTATTGACAACATTTTTATATATAAAAATATTTCTCAAAGATTCCTGCTGAGAAATTGAAAACATTGGTGAAAGGTTCTTTTAAAGAATTTGGGTTTCCGGGTTGAAACCGCGTCGTAATTGCCTGAGAATGCCGACGTTTCGCTCTCAATTTCATGGAGTTTCTTCTGGGCTCAATTACAACGCGGTTTCAACCCAGAAACCCAAATTTTTTTAAAGAAAACAAGGACCGCGGAAGTTTACAACAACAGGTGAAAAGGTTCTTTCTACGTAGATGCCTGTTATAGCAGAATTCTTAAAATTAACAGTGTGATCGACTGCCAATTCACTATTCTCTAGTAAGTAAATCACCACATAAGGTACTTTGGGTTTTTAAAATCCTCATTCTCTTCGATTACACTCATAAATTTTCCATATACGACGTTTCCTACTCTCCCCATTAATTCCGGATCATTACTCTTTAAACTTTATTAACGTTAATGTAGGATGCTTCTTTATAAACGACAAAAGAATTAGATCAGATGACACGAAAAGATAGTTTACAACAAAATTTGCAGGTTACGCCGCTTTGTGTTCGGGAAAAAAGTATTTCAAGAAGTACGTTTCTTTGGTACCTTCTACATCAGTTTAATTCTTCCATATACAGCGTGGTTTATAATATATAAGCAATTAAAGTTCATAGTGCAGTGTTATTTTTTTTTGAAGAAAATTGATTTTCTTGCAAAATTGTAAAATTAGGTATTACAATTTGTTTCTGAATTTCAAGAGGGATTGGTATAACTAGGAAGTTGACATCCACTTGCCGGAAGCAACGTGTCCTTCAAATATACTTTAAGTCATCTTTGCATAATCGAATATTTCCGTTCGCCAGCTCAAAACGGTATTCCCTGTATACTAGCCGTGCTTCAATCTGTGTGTGCTATCCTACTCAATTTCTGAGTGTAGGCTTTCACGGCCGTAATCCATAGTAGAAATGTCTTTCGGGCGATATCGTGTAGTTAATATTTTACTTGACGTTTCGCTGACCATCCTGTCAGCTTTAGAAGCTTTAGAAGACTTTAGAAATCTTCTGAAGAAGCTGACAGGATGGTCAGCGAAACGTCAGGTAAAATATTAACTACACGACTTCACCCGAAAGACATTTCTACTACTCAACTTCTCTTCTTGGAAATACTAATAGTTGATAAATTTTGTAACAGCGTATTTACGTGTTTTAATTGGAATATTCAAGGCTGGCCAGTTCATGAAATTATAAACCTCTATAATTTATAAATTGTTCTTTTGTTTATGTATTTAGATAAATAAATATCGCCATTACTTTCCTTTTCTTGTTGACCAATATTAATATTGTAAGTGATTATCAAGTACCATATTCAGAGTTGATATGCAATTAGAATTAGCAACCTTTAATTTATACATTGTTGTATAACTAAATACATTATCTTGTATCAGTACATTAAATTAATAGTAACCTAGTAAACATATTCCGTTATCGAAAAGTCAGCTTGATTTATGCATATAGATACCTGATTATCGTATTAAGCGACATTAAATTGCCTGTAAAAGGTATTGTGCCGCGGTGGTACAAAAACTAAAACAATTAGCGCGGTCATTCGATTTTCATTGCATTAATAATTGTTACACTAATAATTTGGTGTTGTCGGAAAATTAAATTTGCGCGTCACTTTAGAGCATTTGTCAATATTATGCAAAGTAAATGGACATAATTTTATTCATATCAATAAATTTACGTGTCGTGTGCGCTACATGGATTCAAGTGCTTTATTAATTATTATTATTATATAATTTGTACTGGTGACTAAAATTTATTTTTTTACGGAAAATTTGCCGTTGGCATTATTCGCAGTTTAAAATTTATAACATGCAAACAGAAATGTACAAGTGTACAGCATATATTAAAAATTATGAGTGATATACGTGTTATTTGTTTTGGTTGTTACTGTTAATTTGTATGGATGAGTCTAGGTATAGAGCTTAATTAATGTATTGGAATGAATGATTATTTAATGAATAATGTCGATTGAAACTAAACGTGTTCCGGGTTTGAACCGTGTCATGTCGTTGGTTAAAATAAAACTCGACGTTTCGCCCACAATCGTATGGGGCTTCTTCAAGAGAGTGGTGGCTGGCGTGGTTCACACGTTGAGTTACCGTGCTAATTGTTGCCACCACTCTCCTGAAGAAACCCCGTACGATTGTGGGCGAAACGTCGAGTTTTATTTTAACCAACGACATGACACGGTTCAAACCCGGAACACGTTTAGTTTCAACTGACTTTGGCCGTGGAAGCCTATGTTTTTATAATAATGTCGATGTCACGTGCTGTCGTTTATCACACACATTATCAATACCCGCATCTTAGAAAACATATCTTCAAATGTCAGGAAAACTTCTGTGGTCAATTCTTTACTTAAAAAATCCAAATTTGTGTCTCTGACCGATTTACGCCCTATTAGTTTATTGCTTACTCTAAGTAAAGTTCTTGAAAAAATTCTACGTAAACAAATTAACGAAGACCTGAACAATTATAATATCTTACCTGCGTGTCAGGCTGCTTTCAGGGTAATTATAGTTGTGCGACTGCCTTGCTGAAGGTCACTGATGATGTCCTTAGGTCTAGAGACCTAGGCGACTTGACTCTACTGATCTTGTTGGACTTCAGCAGGACTTTTGATACTGTTAATCATGGTGTCCTCAGCTTGCTTCAGCGATTCTGCTGTTGCACTTATGTTTACTTACCTGCCTGGTAGATCGCAGTGTGTGAGGCTTTCTTCTGGTAATTCTTCTCCCCTACAACTTACCAAGGGTCCGCTTTTGTACTCGATATACATTATTTTTTTACCATCTCATGTTCTGTTCATCCAACATTCAACTGTACACAGATGATACACAAATTTATAGTAGTTTCACACTTTCTGATTTAGTTAAAATTTGTAAGTTCTGCAAACAGCACGCGTTGCAAATCAATCCAGAGATATCTGCTTGGCCGACTTAAAGATGTTGATGCTGTTCAGAAACATATTATATTAAAATTAGACGACGGAAGTTCGACAGAATCTCGCACAAATTGGTGGAACTTGATTGGCTAGATATGAATAAAAAAAATAATTTTTTTATTTGTCAGGAGATTATATTACTCATGTGTGCCATGCAGAAATCGCATGTAAATGTCTGTACGATTCCTATATACATAACTTTGACTTATGTTGATTTACTTATTTACATACCTGCATTATTCTGTGTGGAATTTTGAGTGTAAAACAGCCTTCGTTCGTAATTATGTAATCACTAGCTAAAGCAGCTCAATATGTTTATGTAAACAGAAATAAATTAAATCACGTATTAAATTTTTATTCGAGATTAAATTAATGTGTACCCATTCCGATCTAATCTTCTGTATCTTTGGGAAATAACATGTATGTATGTCTACATGTAGTCGTTGTGAACGATCCCGTATAAATTATTCTCGCACAATAATCCGCGACAAGAATCCGCCGTTCTATTTATTATTATGGCGAAAACACTTATTTACAACGAGAAAAATTTTTAAATCTACATATAAATTGGATAAGTTACTGCGAAGTGGACGGAATGCAGAAGCGACTTAGTCAATTAGAGGTTACGATTTTTTGCGGGAAAAAATCCGCAGAGGATTCGTTATGCAGCAATCCTAATCGGATAAAGAATGTAATTAACTCCTTGTCAAAAATGCCGCAACAAATTAATTCAATTTTCGAAGATAAATTTGCTTGCAAGGGGGATGCGATACAAAAAGTAATTGTAATACGATGAAGAAGCGGTCATTTTTATTTTGGACGTTACTCACAAGTAATGGAAAGAATTTAGATATTGTTTAGTGAAGCTTATTAATTGCGTTGTTGATAGATCTTTAATTTCCATACTTGATCTTAGTTACTAGAATTAGTAAAGCTTTCATCGCCGCACGGTATTCTTCGGCTTTATTAGTAATATACAAATGATATTGATCTATCCTATCGTAAGCCACGTCAACCGTTAAAGGGATTAATGGTTCGATGCAGGATATGTAGCTGGTATTACGTCGACTTTACCTCAGCGTCTATAGCTTCCTGCTTCAGCTCGGATAAAGCTGGGATGTTTTATATTGCTCGACATCAAGCAGATTCGGCGAGGAGATATTACGGTTTCAGATTTATACGGTATAATGTGGTTTCGACCACATGACGTTTATCTTGCCTGTCGTGTTACTCCGCGTATTAACGAAATTTATAGCTTGATTAGAAGGCATCGCATTAAAATAATCAACAAGCTAAGTAATTGTTGGTGTAAGAATTTTCATCTGTTAAACTTGTTTTTTATATGTATGTAAACGACAGTAGCGGTACGTGAAAACTATATCTCACCTTTAGCTTACAATGAAAGAAAAGTAGGAATATCTGGCAGATTATTAAAAAATACGCGCACTGCATTGATAGGCACAGCAGTGTATATAAAAGCATATTTATTTTAAATGTGCGACTGAATGCCGGCCATCCGGAAAGTGCCTATACATGCTGCAATTAAAAATATTTCCACATAAAATTACCGATCTCCCATCAATTTGTTACATGTGAAGTTTCGTCACACAACATGTAGGAATTTTTAATTTGTTTAATGTCACCTTCACCTTTTGGTAATTGGACGAATTTAAGGGGAAGCTGAAGCCGTGATTGACTTATTGGTATTAATTAATTAATATTTTAGTTTAACTAAACCCCTTTTATCTTTTTTTTTGATTTTTTTTTATTTCCTTCACCCCGACGCTTGGCCCAGCACTCGTTCAAAAGATATCCTTTATTATGCACGTAGTACGTACATACAGAGTTTTAGCTATACTTATCTTGAAACATTACCATTAACCGTTGAAAGAATAATGAAATACGAAACTTTTGAATGCGGACTATTTGGCATTTTAAAAGCTTAAATAATGCCCGTTTATTTTGCGTCCCCGTCGCTTTTTGGCGGACCGTAACCTACGAAGTCATAAATAAATTACCATTGATGTTACTTGTTTCATAGCCTTATAAATATGCGTCCGTTTGATAACGTAAACGGCGATCTGCGAAGCACAACAATTTAAAAAAAGCGCAAACGGCAAAAGTGGAACGGACGGGAGAGAATGCATAAAAATTAAATTGGGTGCCTTTGTGCGTTCGCATTCCTGGAAGTGTTGCGTTGAGTTGTTGTCGACCGTCAAATATCGATTGCAATTTTACGCATCAAAGTTTAACAGGGCGCGATAGGATTATTTGCAGATTTCTACAGGGCGACTGATCGTTTAGCTTGTTAATTAAGAACGTTACTCAAACAAACGACCAACTTTTGTTTGTTGTACATAATTTTGGTATTGCAATTTTTATTTCTAAAAGGTAAAGTAAGATACACACTCGAAAAGTTCACAAAATGTTCTTTATTTAATTATGGCTAAATCTAAGCTAAAGGATTTTGTCTCTTATCCTACAAGTAAGAACAAAAAATATCTTCATTTGGAATACGAGAGTAAGAGTGGTCAAGGATACATACCGGATTCGGTCTTCATCCTACGTTTGTATCAAATAAATCCTTGAACCATCTTAATTATTTATATAACGTGCTCATTTGGAATAATTTATTTACTTCAACTACGTATGTTCCATATCACTACTCACGCTTAAATAAATCATCTTCGCGGCTCAGAATTTTGTAAATTGTTTGTTTCAAATAATTTAAATATAGACCCTCCTTGTATTATTTTAGGCAGAGAATTTATATCTGTGTGTATCACTCCAATCGTTACCGTCATATCTTTCATTTATTTTCCACTCGCATTGCTTACCTCTATTTTCCAGAAGCGTTCAAACGAAACTAAGGAATTATTTCGACCAAAGTGTTTACCGTTTCAAAATTGACTCGAAAATGCTTTAATAAATTATTTACGTAACACTTGAGGAAACTTTTTGCGGGCGTAAAAGTGATAAGTACTGGAAGGAAAGCCTCGGCGAAAAGTTATAATCAAATAACATAATGTCATAGCGTTTGTGCTACTTGAAGAACTTCGTAAAGGAAAGTCGGTTGCCTTGTAGAATGAGAGGCTGTGGGCGTGTTTGAGATGCTTCTAGCAATAAAATCTTGCAGATGTAATGTTCGTTTTGAGATCTCGGTTTAACCGTTACCTTGCTTTAAACTTTTATTTCTGTGCGTTAGACAGGAAGAACTAGCTGCAATAAAGTAGTTACATTGAAATTAATACATTGCAACGCGCCATAAAGGCAGTATTTTTATGATACTCTAAGGTGTATCTTTGGTTTTCAAATTTCGGGTTTTGTGATAAAAAAATTGTATGTATAAAATTTGCGAATGTGGAAATCTTATAAAAATTTTTAATAAATGATAAAATACAATAATCTGGCAACGGCCAAATAATTTTTTTTTAAAAATAATTTCAGTCTAGAGGAGGGTAATAATGAGTAATAGTTATAAAACTTCTCTTTCTTTTTTCTTATATTTTTATTTGAATATTCCAAACCTTAGAACACGGAATATTTGCTACTTTATTTTTTTTTGTGCCCTTACCTTAGACGAAATATGTGTATTGGTAAGTAATTTAAGTAAGTAAGGAACCTTTAGACTATAAGATCTGCCAGTGTATGTGCAACAAAATATATTGAATCAAATCTGAAACATTTTTCATACTTTGGTATTTCCTGTAATGATGTCAGAATGCTTTTTATGAAAAGATAATTAAATCACGTTCCGTATTCGTACGAGGAACGCATGAGAAGTACCCGTATTTCTAGATAGAGGGCGCTTCGTATCAACATCTGTATTACCGATTGTGAGTATTATTCCTTAGTTGACGTCTGCCAAAATTATGGAGAGATTGATCAAGCAGCGCTGCTCTCAGAGGTGCTCAATGATTTTTGGCCAGAAGATGAAATTTTTTTTGTGGAAATCGACAGCCATCTTTGAAATAAACGATTTGCTATTGAAAATACTCTTTGTATTATTCCATCCTACATATTACGTAACTTCATCAATTTTGTGTTGATAAAAATTTAAAAATTTTTGGAAGAGGCTCAACCCTGAAATAGTCGATTAAGGTACCAAGGTACTCTTTTATCGAAATCTGAATTTTCGGGTTGTCGGTGTTCCATTGTAAGACAGAAATCTATTAGTTAATTTCTTTCTAACATGTTTCCTTATAAAATTTTATGATGCTTTTAAATGGCTCAAAAGCGCACCCAAAATTTACGATAAAAAGGTTATTATTGAAAATATGGATGAAGTCATAAAACAAGGGAATTAAGACACGTATTATTTAAGACAATAATTTATTTCTAATATATATCTCATAGGAATTATAAGCAATTTACTCGGTTACATTAAAACTATTTTTACATATGTACTTACACGACATATAAATTAATGTTCTTATAATTTTTGAAGCATCTTTTTCCCCTTTTATAGAACGGTCATTTAAAACCGTCCTAAATATACTTAAAAGTATATCACAAGTTTCAGTGCATTTATACGTATGACACTACAACGTTATGGAAATATATAGTATCTTTTCATTTTTCTATACAATTTATATTTAATTAATTCAGTACATAAAGTCTATACATACAACCTAGATGATAAAAATCTTATTTAGATAGGTAAGGCGGTTTAAGCACATAGGCCAGTAGGAAAATGTTATACCATTTTACATCTAACGCATATTTACTTTAACGATGATTCTAAATGTGGGCTATTTACATATTTTCACACATATGTATGTACAGCTGATGATTGCCTATTACTGGTAATTGTTGGTTATTTCTGTCACCTATGAGGTCTCCACGTTTGATTCCTGTATTTGCACGTTAATACTTTTTTGAATGCTTGCCGGAACACCTTATTGAAGATCGTGTAGAAAATGGGATTCACCATAGAGCTCGCGTAGCCTAACCAAGTTACAAATTGAAACACCCACTGGTCCACGTTCTTTTCACACTGTTCACAAACTATGGGTAATAAATTTAGCACGAAAAATGGAGCCCATAATATAACGAAGGTGAAAAATACAACACCTAATACTTTAGTCGCCTTTTGTTCTAAACGAATTATTCTACCATGCCTTGACGAATTTCTCGATATCACACTGGAGTTACGACTATGGTGCGATCTAACTGTAGCCATCCTACCAGCAGATGTACTGTTATAATTATATTTCTGCAAAAGACACGGAGATGAAGGATTTTTACTTTTTTCGGTCAAACCTCCGCTACCAGCATGCCCGTTGTGCCGCAAAGTAGCGGCTCTTCTTAGCAGAAGAGGTGTTCTTTGATTCGTAGTTAACGTTGTACGCGTACTACCGAAGCTTGACCCCCTTCTATGACTTTTCCTAGATTCCCAAGTAACCACTATGTTATTAGGGGTGGAATCGTTGTGAGTATTGTTCCTCGTCTTAGTTAGCATTGATTTCTTTAAAGGAGATACCGTCGGCGTTTGCTTTTCAACCTCCAAGGAAAGTTTTGGAGACAATTGCAATGTCATGTGATTGCTGGATATGATTTTAACTTCCGCAGGTGGCGGTGGCGGTTGATCTTTTTCTAAAGGCTTATCGCCGAAGTAAGGACATGTGCAGGGAGGTGGTAAGGGAAGTACGCTACTTTCCGACGGTTCCGACTTGCTGCCATCTTCCGATAGATCGCTTGAACGCGTTTCGTGGAAGCTGGAGCCGCGTTTTCGCCACCTGTGCAAGGGACTCTCATCTCTGGAGTCGCCCTCATGGAATGTTGAAGCGCGACGTCGTCTTGACGTCCAAGAGTTTGGCGAATCAGTTGTGCTAAGTAAGGGTGACACGGAATCGGATATACTGTCTGTTGTGTGATCGCCAGTTCTGAAACAATTGAGAAAAATTATCATTTACCATACTGCGTAGTAACAAAATTTTGGATTGTTGTATAATGGATCTTTCACCTTTATTTATTGAATGTAGATAGAGTAAAATTAAGTCAATAATTGAGTAGGTTATTGAGTCGGATTATCTTCATTATAAGTACATTGGTGGATGAGTAATTTGGAGGAATAGGCAATTAGGGCTAAGTTGGGAAGAAGATGTACGAACAATTATTAAACGTACATCTTCCTATATTATTAAGAGGTGTTAACTAATACCGACTTGTATCAGAAAAATTATTCAAAAAAAATTATACTAAGTAGTTATTATACGATTGACCTCATTTTCAAGAGTCATTATGTGAACTGCAACGTCTGCCTACTTTATTCCACTTATCGATTATTAAAACCATTAGATTTTCTGTCTTTATTCTTGACATAGATTATTAATTGTGGTTACCCAAAGTACGAGTGATGTGTGATATATTTAATATCGAACCCAGTTATATTTAGCCAGTTAATTAATTTAAAATGCTATACAGCTAGTAATGAACCATTGTTACTAAATTATATCTACCTAATATGATTGCATTCAACCTGTTGTACTTTTTTTTTTCCTTTTTGGCGCACAGACGACATTATAATGCACACAAGTAGATATTTAATATACCATCAAACATCTGAGGTAAAAACAATTGTTTATGTATCTTCATCCATTATTTCAGCAGCGAATGTGTGCATATTTTAGTTTGTCCATAACACATTAGTATGAAGGTACAATCGATAATCATGAGCTTCCGTTAAATGTGGAGTCAGTAGGAGCCCTAAATAATACAAGGAAAACGTTTTAAGTTGTTACAAAGACAATGAAAGAAAAAACAATTGGTGCAAATTGTTTTATTGTTTTTCAAAATATTCGTCAAACCTCCTCGAAGGTCGTAATTCCAAATTACGCTTTTCGATTTCTTCAACAGCTTCTTGAAATAATAAAAATCGGGCAACGAGACTTTAATTCGTTGTTCTTGTCCTTCAAATAATCAATTGCTTGAAATGCTATGTGAGAGCTGGCGCTGCCTTGATGAAGAATGAGGCGATATTGGTGTTATTGATGACTTTTGGCAAATAAATTGTTGTGTATCATTTTGCATTAACTGTTCTTCGATCTTCCCAAGCAATGCTTACGATATGTTCAGTACAACGAAAGATATAAGTCATAAGTGCTTCGTGAACCAACAACTTTTGTTGGATTCAGCTCGTCTGGAAACACCCGAACAGTTGATTCTTGCTTAGTTTTAGACTCGTACGTATATATCCAGGTTTGACACGGATTTTGTTGGGGATTTCCTTACACCAATTAACACGAACCTTTTCTTGTGGTTGGGTTGGTCCTGTCATGTGGAAAAATGTTCGTGCAAAATTGTAGTATCGGGAAGTAGCAGTATAGGGAGCACACTATCGCACACTGAGATAATTTGTATATATTTACTTTTTTTATCTATCAAAACCATACGAAATTCATGAGCGTAAATTCACCAAACTTTTCCCGAAAGCCTGTCTATTCGCTTATCGTTTTAGCCTCAAACCCCTTCTTAGTTCCTGACCCTGATAATTTTAACACGAGCAAGATGTATGATGACAAAATGTTACGACATCGCCACGTTTTGAATCTGTTTAACGGTTTCAGCTCTTCTCGCGGGCAAAACAATTTCTATCTATTTTCTCGGTATCGGAGGACTTTTTTCAATATTTAGGGATAACGCAGCACTAAATATTACCAATGATATATTATCGGAGAGTTTACAGAAGGGAGTGATTGATGATAATTGCTTTGTGCGGGATCGGTATCAGGGCCATTGTGTACACTATTTTTTCGCCTCGTCTATTGCTGGGGTATTATTGTTTACATTGTATATAACAATAAAATTATATACTGTAATGTAGAAAAAAGCTTTAATGCGTTTTTAATAGCGACGTAAATTTTACGAGAGGTTTAAAAGAAAATAGATCCTTGCCAATTTTGGTTGTCCTAGAGAAATGGTCACAGGAAGAAAACTCCCAATAACATCGCATCATCATCATAAGCACAAGAGATCGCTCATTACGGAAGGCAGATAAAATCACCTATTTTAGCAAGAGATCAACAAAAATTCTACACGTAAAGAATGCATTGGAGACGAACGGTTACAATGGGTAAATTACTAGACTCTAAAAGAAAAAGAACAATTATCTACACTTATCTGCTAAACGTCTCTGGAGCGTCGGAGGAACTAAGAGAATGTTGCATCCAATACATTAAAGAATATTAAAACAATCGCGCCTCTTTAAACTAGGATTAGTTACCTAAGTTACAAATTAAAGGAATCTGCGTGGAGTTATTAAAAGCACTCCAGCGGTTGCTATGAACACAATGTTAAGCTATCTGTGTTAAGTAATATTTAATTGGGAAAAGTTGAGAAATGGGGAGGGGAGAAAACCGGAAATCCTATGTTATACAGATGGTTCAAGAACGGGAACTAGTTCTGGCGTTGGTATTTCTGAGGAAAACCGACGATGCTAACTACGTGCATCACTTGATCGATATACCATGGTAGATATTTCAAACAGAACTATTGGTAAAAAAATCTGTGCGTGAGAGAGTCTGCGTCGACAACCTCAATGAGGACGATAGATTTTCTCAGTTCCAGATGAGACATTTTGTCCAAGCTGCCTTTGTACTTCATGTGCATCGTGTGTATTGTTCAGTTTAAACATTTACAAAATGCACATCTGTAGTTAACATATGCGCTTGTTTTTAACCACACGAACCCTGTATATTATTTCGTTTGTTTGAAGTTACTACACACTAGAAACGTCTAGAAGTCGAAAATAGGAAAATAAATTAACTTTGATAGCGAGACCGTAAACATGTGAAGAGCGTAAGCAAATTTTATTATTGATTTGCTCTACACTAGACGTGCATACGGTTCTACACACTTTAACGACCGCTGATTTCCATTGTACAATTGTCAACTGTAAAGTCAAAAGCTAACATTGATTGATTGTTTGTTAACTCGTGGTGCCGCTTTAATAAACTAGTTTCACGCTTGCTCGTTGTCCCAACAAAAATAAATAAATTATTTCATAATAGAGGTAAAAATTCTATAAATATTGCCATAATATATTTATATCGCATAATAAAGGGAGTCATCTTCGTAGGCGTGGAAGTTTGTGCCTTTCTGAAGGGAGATTTCTTCTTCTCGTTTCCGAATGTCAAACAAAAAAATGCGTTGATAGCGATTTTCATCACCTCAAGAAGCTATTGAGTCCTTCAAAAACCATGCTTGAGAATGGAGATGACTCTCCCTGTATCCTATTAGTTTACATTTACGTCGATTCTTGCCCGTAACACATCTTACTGTTTACAACACCCTCAATTTAATCATTGTTAATCGAATCAGATTCGGTTATGATTGAATCTGATCGAATTGAATGTGTTCGCAGTTCATGCGGTAAGCGTAAATCTTACCGAATCGCAATTACTGCTAGCGTATGCATTGAACGCAAGTAGCAAATGTATTGAGGATGCAGGTACACAAATGAACAGCTTGCAATAGACAGCAGTAGTGATGATATCGCTGTGTCTCTATTTTCGTGTGATTGGAATGAGCATTGCAGTTTACAAATCGGTTAATAGATAATACGCAAACGTACATATCACAGCAAATGCATTAATTACACGAAACTAGAGAATTTACGTTCGTTTTGCGAAAATAAATTACGCTACGTTATGTGCTGGTGAAATACAAAATTGTGCATGGCAAACGCGTTTATCTTGACATGTAGGCAACTACATTTATTAAAGATCATATTAAAGGTCATATTTCCAATTCTGTTCACTACTCTTTCAGTCTTCGCCTATAGTTTCTAGTTTTCCCATTCAACTTTTTTCTTTTTGGGTTCTCTCTTTTTGACGGTCTCGCTCGGCGGACGGATTACTGTCCCCTTTTGCGAGAAAGATATTTTCGTCAACGGCGAGTGGTTGCAGTGTATTACTTTTACGTCTTTCTACTTCGCCTTCTCACTTTCAGTCATTATTTTATGCCAATACTTCTCAAAATTTTTAGCATGATCCGGCTTTGATGCGTGTTTGAAGGCATCCGCGATTATTTTCTGTATTTTAGTCTTTTGTGGCCTTAATTGGTTAGATCTACTGTTCATTTATTTTTTGCCCTCCAGTTATATTTTTTTGGTCGGATTAATTAAGTTTATATCTAGCATACGTGTAAATTTTATTTTTGGTTTAAATTTAAATTATCTCATGAGCCTGAGAACTTTAGACAAACTTCTTTCCTATTAATCCTGAACAGGCTACTGTTTTCTTTTCGTTTCTCTTTTCAATTCTTAGCCGCTCAAATCGTTGGACAATTGACCTGCAACATCTGCGCTTCTAGAGGATCAACCTCGATTATTTAACCGGAAAACCGTGGTGACTTCCGATATTAGAACTTTTGCCTGGCGAGGTGCATCGTTGTCTAATCGCTAATGATCATACCTCATTGGTTACCATATCACCACTTCGCAAGGCTGAATAACATCATAGGAAGAGAAGGTAAAAAGAGCTTATGGCGCATTGAGCAAGTTTTATAATTTAGAAAAAAGTTTCTACCAAAACGAAGGTGGAAGAATAAATTAGTATATAGAGAGGGTATAATCAAAATGTATTGCTTTTGCTGACGTCGCAAGCGAGCTTTATCTATTGCAATCATTTCGTTTTAATTTTTTTTTTAGAGCATAATAGCGATGAATGCCAACCTTCTTAGTTGATTACAATGAAACAAATATAAATTTATATTTCAGTCAATTTTACATGTTAAAATTGACTGAAAATTCACTTACAAGACATTCTCCTTAACCACCAGTTAGAGAACCATTATCTTAATGTGTTTTTTATGTATTATAAACTACAAGTTATATACAGCAATATTTTTAATGGACACTAGGAAACATTATATTCTCATGAATATTGATTATTTTCCATTGTAAAAAAAATTATAAAAGAAAAAAACCGGCATCCATCATAACATCCAGGGCCATACTTTAGTTGGTTTATGGTGAGTAGATATTTTAGCAGGAATTAAGTGCTTCAAATTTTGAGAAATATTGAATAAAATTGCATACTTCCATTATAATAAAAAACATAGAAAAAACTGACGAAATAAATACAGTTGAGTATACATGAGTGTGATGAAAGCTTGTCAAAGATGTTATTCTGAAAGCTTTTTTTGGAATCACACACTTAGGTACGGTATTGTTGATCTGGATTTAACGTTATATTATGTCCTTTTCTGTATTTACAAACGTATCACTTATTAGATTTAATCCTTTTCTCCTTTCAAACGGTCCTTTTAATAACGCCAATGATAGAAATACATTTCTGCGTAATCATATTAAGAAGGGGAGATAAAATCAGGAGACAATACTTTACTAATGTAGAAGTAGGATTACCGAACAAACGAGTTCATTAATTACGTACTTAATACTCCGTTGAGCTCATGAAAATCTATGTGAAAGGGACTGCTTGTCAACTTGATGTATGGCGGCGAAATCATGATAGATAAAATTGTTTTTCAGGCCGTCGATGGAAGCTTCACTTCCACGGTCTCCTGTTGTTACGTTTGAAAACCGTCTATATTTTTAGATCGCCTTGCATTAATGCGGGAGGTTGACGGCAAATATCCTATCACATCCTATAAGTCGGCCTGAAAACTTTTGAGGTGGAAGTTTTTTATAAGATAAAAAAATATTCCCGCATTATATGTACTTCGCGCCTATGTTATGGTTACGAATTGAAATGATTGATGTGTTTAGGATTGATGTAAAAAAATTGTTACCGGAGAAAGCATATTATAACACAAAAGAATATTTTAATGAAGCGTTTAACGTTGCTTAATCTTGTTTTATTGTTTTTTGGCCGATCGTTAGTTATTATTACGGATGCGTGGAGTGTCTTAGGATACTCACGCTCAGCATTTGCAAAAACTATGGAAAACTTTACTCGGAAGAAAATATCTTTGTTGGCAGGTTAGACAATGTGAAATTTGGTCAAGATAAAGTACCTTTTATTTGTGTTGTGTTAATAGAAGCTTAAATATCTAATCTGAACGTTGTGTGTCAAAGTTGTTTTTTTTTTTGTCTCCATTAGGTTTAATAACAAATAGGTATAAATAGTAGAAATGTCTTTCGGGTGATGTCGCGTAGTTAAAATTTTCTAAAGACTGTCTTTAGAAGTCTTTTGAAGAAGCTGACAGCATGGTCAGCGAAACGTCAAGTAAAATTTTAACTACGCGACATCACCCGAAAGACATTTCTACTATGGATTACGGTCGTGAAAGCCTACACTCAAATAGGTACAAATTTTGCTAGTTATTTGGCGAAAATAAATGTTACAATGAGATTTAACTCAAATTATTAATATCAACAAATTGTCAGTCAATGTTTGAATAATAATAATAATAATAATAAATAAGTAATAAATTGTAGCCACCCTTCATGTTATTTCGAAGTTCTGGTAGTGCTAAGGACTTCCTAGATGAAGCAAAGCTTTTTCTAAACAATGACTGTTCTTCCTAAAATCCGAAATAAGAAAGTTTGCAATTATAGTTAGGTCCGTGCAGTATTTTGTATATTGTAGTTGTTAAGGACTTAACATTTTATTTTTTGTTTTATTTTATTTTATAAATGTAACCATTTTCATTTATTTGAAAGTAATATTTTGTTTGTGTCTGTTTTATGATAAATTGAATGTTTCTTTTGTTTTGCCTTGTATAAATTTATTATATTCCATATTTAGCATCATTTAAACTTTAACGTGTGCGCATTCAATGTAAAAATACGTATAATTTCTTATAAAGTTTGCAAATAATTAAAATTCGTCAATGTTCTAATTAAAAATATCTTTAATAGTCATTTATTATATCTGTTTGATGAAGCTCCTGCTAATTCATGTATCAGATCGAGCGCTAGGTAAGGAATATCCGCCAGTTACCGCCGGTAACGTACACTTACGTACAAGTTATCGAAACTTCGTCGGAAGTCGAACGTACGAACTACCATGACTGCCTGCCTTCTCTCTTTTGCTCGTGAGTCACGTAGCGCTCAGACCCGCACTATTGTTATTTGTATAGTTTTTCTCTTTTAAAATTTAATACTCGTAAAACATAAAACTAAAGCTATAATCTACCCGCAATGATACTGATTCTCTAATATAACAATTTAAATGCGGCAGCGAAACATTCCTCTATGTTGCCATAAAGCAAATAACCCGCGGTTATCGTTATAGAATTAATTTGTAGTACCTCGATATTTTAATAAATTAATGGTTTGGTGAAGCACGCGCGATGAATTTAGTGCAACCATTATTGCATAAATAATATTAATTCAATATACGATGCAATGAAATTTGACATGTAATATTTATATATTTACGTATGCAAATCGCATCACCTATACGTGGGCTCAAAAAAGTGGAAGCGGATTTGGTACACGCTCGCATGATTAATACGAAATAACGTGATTCTGCAATGTTTTATTTGCAATGTCAATTAGAAAGCACTTTTAGTTTAAACCTCCTGCATTTAACAGTCCAGAAAACGGGCTGTATAGAGCCAAAGAGGAATAAAAGGTTGGATCGCTTTTTATGCCTTCCTGCTCGCTTAATGCTGGAAAAACTACTTTACCGCTAGTTGGGAAATTACCAACTTCATGGTAGTTATCGATTAACCCTACGATCGTTAAGCGATTTTGTGGGCGTATCTCCATTGATAGACATGTTGTAAGAAATGTTTTTTTTTTTCTATTAGATTCTCTTAACGTTAATGCTATTCTATTTTATAAAGTGGAAGCACACATCGACTTTTTCGGTTCGATTCAGTGAGCTTCATATTTAACCGCATTGCTGTACTTTATTATTGCTGTTGTTATAATTTGGGCGTAGCGTCAGATTCTCCTCGCACTTTTAGGCATCGATTACTGCGATCATTAGTCGGCCCCACTAGAATTTTGCCGAATCCAGAGACGTTCCAACGTTCGGTAGGGGCTCTTAACGTGCCGAAGATCGTATTAAGATGGGGCCTGCGATTTCGCTTCTTTATTCGAGAAGAAGGCATATTTTTATCTGTAATATCTGACGTGATAGTTCAAGTACCCACTCATCAATTTGAATGGAACTTGTTCAGTTTGAACAAATATTACTGATTCGTTAGGGATTTTCTTTTTTTTTTTTAATTACTTTCGTACGTGTTCATTTGGACAGTACTTGTTTGCCAAATTGTGCATTAGGCATTCGAAAAGTTTTTAGTGTTTGTTACAGAATCTTTAATTTTTACGAATTTAATTGAACAACTCGTAACTTATATCATGCAATTTGTATACAATGTGGGTCGTGAAGCAGCGATAGAGATAGCTTGTCACTAAACGGGTCAATTAGACTTATTGTTCGTAACCTTTGAGGTATCGTGTTTCACGACACGTTAAGTGCCTTTCTAATTTAGATATATGCGCAAATGCGTACCGAACTGAAATTTAACACGTCCGAATATATTGTTAGAGTAGATGTTACCAATCTTTACAATCAATATTGATTTGTATAACCAATTTAGTATCCGGAATATCTCTTTTTTTTAACAAATGCGGATATGGCAATTTATATAGCTTCAAATAAAACGGGCATACCAAAACTCGAATGGAAAATAAACCAATATATACATGCAACCTCTGTTATTATCCGCAGTTACAGATTAACGCCACAATGGCTACATATATGACCATATGCGTTTTATTCCACGAATGGATATTCAAGCATTGTACGTTAGCGACGATAATTTTCTATTTGAAGTCATGGCATCTGTATTGTTGCTGTATATATTAATTGCAGTCAAGATAGCTTGGGAACTATTTAATTGGTAGTTCGAAATTGTTTAACCTGTGTGCTGGGTCAACAAAGCCGACTACACGCAGCGAAGGTCGCTTGTTGAATCAACAAAAACTTTTTTATTGTGATTTTTTCCTCGGATGAACAACAATATTAGTTATTTTAACAGTTACGGCAATATTTTATTTAATTTTGATTTTTTTTGTTAACGCAGCCCTATTTTTTGTTGGAAGAACAGCTGGTGTTACTACATGTTTCCATTGACATTTTTTTGTTGTTTTATCAGAGTGTTAAAGGAATAAAAAATAAAAAAAAAAAATTCTTTCGTAACTTAAATGTTAATTTTACCTTTCTATTCAGAAAGGTAAAATTATCCATAATCCATATAACATTTTTTTTTTGTTTAGGATTGACGGACGCGTAGGTTAATTGCCAAATTTCTGTAAATAGCGTTTGTGTTGTTTTAATTTATCATGTTTGCATTTACAAAGACCCACAAGGACCTCACATGCTGTCAGTCTATCTGTCCAAAACGTTACGTTATTGTCCGCTTGTTTTAATTAGCGCTAAGCTGTGGCATACTGCATAATCAGACATTGCAATTTGATGTAACGTGTAGTATACGGAGTGTATTTGAAATACAACAATTATCGTCCTATTGCATTGCTTAGTGTTTTTCCTAAAATTGTTTAACAAATAATATCAAATTGAATTTATTTTTATTTAAATAAATATGGTTACAGGCTTGGTTTCTCTATTGACAATACCTGACTGTGGCATATTTATGACCTTCGATGGATTCGGTGAAATATGTAGCTTCAACTACGTTTGATCAGGGGCTTTGAGACAGCTAGATTTTTATTTTTATCTATAAAGGTGAATATACTGGAAACGTGTAACCCTTAAAATCAGTAGATTGATCGCGATCCAGCGGTTTCCGTCGGCTGCTCTAAACAATAAACTTAGCAAACTTATGAATATAATCGTATGATCTAAATCAAGTGCGTACTATTAATGTCTCCGTTATTAACAGCAAAGTATAGCACGTTTCTTGTTCGAAGTATTGGATCATATGGAATATATCCAAGCTTATTCATTTTCGACCTTCATCATGGAGATCTCGTCTACTATTGGAGATAGAGGGTAAGTTCAAATTTGGTTCGTGTTTGTTATGACCCCGAAGAGGAAATGGAACTGTGACAAATGACGTTCGAGACTTTAAAAAATAAGTAAAAAGCTCATCGGCATCGTATCATTTTTCTAGATCTTGATAAAAATTCATTGTTAGTCGAGAATGGATTGTTAACAGAAATTTCAGTGAAAATCAAGAGAATACTTTGTAAATGGCGTGTTTTTGCAAAGTTTATGTAAATCTTCTATTTTCTAGATAAATTATCATCAACGTGATCTGGCCCAGGCTCGAGTATGGAGGAAATAAGTTTAGATCAAACAACCACTCATTTTGCCACAGTCTGATTGATTAATTTAAGACTGAAACTAGCGAGTGGGAATCAAAATTTACCAATTCCCGAGTTTTTTACGGAAAAATGGAGCATTATTGGGCAGTATAGCATCGTTTTGGATTAAACGTTTGGATGGGCATTTTGATACGATATGTAGTTTTGGGACCATGCAGTATTGCAGAAAAGCCCTTATTAATATTATTTAAGAATATTGTTGTCCTAATTAAATATTTAATAAACTTAGCCATGATTTAATTAACATAATAAAACGAGAAAAAGACTCCTGAGCAGCAAATTTAATTTGCGACTTTTGTTTCTTCTGTCTATTATTTTCGACGGCGCGTTACAGCTTAACCGCTTTGCGGAACCTTTGTGACTTTTAAAGGCCCACTCGAACTTGGAAAGGCTCGTTTAAATATTTCGGTCATTAATCTGGAATGGCCGTAAAACTCGGTTTGGCGAAGAAAAACCTCATTTTTAAATATATGCGTTTGTAGTAATCGTAATTCTGCTCTTCACTTCTGTTAAAGTTTTCGCACGGTCTCAAATTTTAACGAGGCAAGAAAATACCTCAAACGGGTTGCTCGTGCTGAGTGTCCTTATTAATGCGATAGTGGGAATGCCAGTTAATATGCTAGCGAAAAACTGCACGCAGTAAGCATGCAGTATTGTTCGGATCGGTTTCAATGTTCTGAACGATTTCATTATAAGTAATTGTGCATTTTTTTGAATTTGTGGCGTTATAGTTTATTTTTTAACGTGTGGTAACGGCCCGGCGAGGTGTGTAAGCCTTGCTAAAGCTTGTCATAACCTCAGGAGCTTTTAGTGTGTGCGTAAAGTGTTCCATGGCTTGTGAAATGCAGTTAATGCAAATGTTGATTCAGGATTGAATCGAATTCACTAAGAAAATTTGGTCGTATTGGGACTCGAACGCACAGCGTCTAACTCTGCCCAGTTAGGCACACGTCTTCTTATCTTACCACTGGATAACCGAGTGGTCAGCTTGATTAGTATAATAATTTTTTAAAAAAATTTTATGAAGTGTATTGTATGTATTTTAATGATATTTCATTTGTCAATTTTCCATTTTTTTTGGCTTTGCAGTGCGTGCACCCTAACCAACTATACTGTTAAAGTCTTTTTCGTTTCTTTTTCTATGGGTTCTTTTGCTTAATATAATTTTGTGCATTCTCTAAGTTCTAAGTATTACAACATGACCTAAGCATTGTTTGCTTCGGGTATGTAAATATTGTTGCCATTCTTCTGTGTTTTTCCAAAAGAATACTTCTCTGCAGCTCGACATCTCATCCTTCCAAAATTGCTTCTTTCTGCTTTGTAAATCTCCGTAACTCATGTACATATTAATATATTAACAGCTTGTGAAACAATTGATAATAATGCGCTTTAAAGGAATTTCTGTTTTCTTCACAATAATACAATAACTTTATTTGAAATGAGCAAATGTGTATGTTCAGTGAAGGAATTTAATAACCAAGATGTTTGCCGGTAAAGAAAGAGATACCTGAATGTAGTCACGTGTATCTCATCTCTGATATCCTACATTTATTGCGAATAGCGTATAATCTTGTTCTTTATTCTTGGTTTTATTTTTGTAATATTTCCCAATATTCCTTTAATACTTATTAATTTCCGCATTTTTTTATTCATTTATCTCGAATGGGTTAAAACAAACAGGAGGAAATGTGGAGAGAGAAACGTTTTGTTCGTGTTAAACAACATAAATTAAAAAAAAAAAACGAGGTTCTTAAATCTTTTAGTACAACCATTTACGAAAAATATATGGTAGAGATTCCCAGGTGCTTAATTTTTTATTTCGTTCCGGTGGAATTGTTCAAGAGCTTAGGGCTATGTTGCGTTACGGGCGACGTAGTAAGTCCCAGCACGCGGCATTAAAACACTTCCCTTTTGTTTTAAAACAAAATACTAAGTGAATTTCAATTGGGCATATTATAAATGTCATTTCCATTTTTCTCCTGAAAAATAATGTTGGAAAGTAGGTAACTTTTAGAGGTGGTATTTTGGAAAAGTACAGTCTGAGCCAATATGAAGTATTAAAAACGTTTTTTAACAATGGAAATAATCAAACGTCTACGTAGATAAATTTCCTCAAATTAAAGAAGTCTGCAAAAATTCTCTCTTCAATAGTGCCAATTAAATACTTTCTACATCATAATAAATACCTTTTTTCAAATATTTTCTTAATTGAAAAATGTAAGAAAATGTAATGCTTTTTTTGAAATGTACAGGGTGAGTCGAGAGGAACGGACTAAACTCCACAAGTGTATTGCACAAGTGAAAATAAAACGATTCATATGTTTTCATCCGATTTTCATTTATTTTCAAGTTATAGTGTAATTACAACAATAGTTACTTTACAACAAGTTAACCTAAATATTCTCATTAATAATAATCTTTTATTCCTCCTATTGAAGTTAAATTCTTGGGATGGCCGGTGGATGCCTCTTTGAGGTGGGTCGGTAGCTGCCTGGGAGCTTGTCGTCTGTTTGTTATGCTCTCATAATTATAAGACGGAATCTTGGGGAACATACAAGAACATACAACAACAACATATTTTGCACTCTTCGAGTCGCGCAATATTGTCTTCCCTGTTGGAGATTTACCACTACGATGAACTTGTTTGAGATTTTTAAGTTGCACCCCTGTGGGCGTGATCTGCGGGGAGGACAGCAGAGCTAACCGCCGACCTTTGTTTGTTTCCCGTCAAATTTTGACTTTATATTCATTAATTATGCATGGGACACTGAATCTCGTGTATAAACATAGAGATATCCATACTTATCGGTTGGACATTTACTCGTATAATATCCGTAGTCGCAATAACATTAATCTTCCTAAGACAGACACCTTTCTTTGTAGAAATTCTCTATATTACACGGGCTTCTCCTTGTACAATAAATTAAGCAGTAAATTGAAAGCGATATGGCTTGAACAAGGATTTTATCCATTTGATGAATTTAGCACTTATAAATTTTGAACCTTTCCCTCGTTGTGAATGATTTCTTTCTAATATGTTAAATTTGTGATTATGTGTTAATTTTTATAGTAAAATAGGTAAATATCAACGCCAGACAACATGTTTAATGGTAATATACAAATTCGACTTGTTTGTATTTTACTGTCCATAAAGAGTGCTTAAGATTTAATTATTTGAGTATTTTTTGTTGTAATTTCGAGAGCGCTACATGCTGCTAGAATTGTTCAACTATAATTTTAGCATAACATCGAGACGATGACACTTTCTACTTACCCGTTTTTTATACTGCTCTGGTTAGAGTCCTGACAGTTTTTGTTCATGTTGCTTGAGGCCGCCTCCAATCCTCGTGACAATTTCAGCATCTCTGCTCCGAATTGACCCAGGGCGGACATGGTACATGGCGCCGGTTCCGTTTCTTGTATCCACAGTTCGTGGGTGTCTATTGTTGTGAGGTCCGTGTCCGTCGAAGCGGCCGAATGGGCGTGTTGCGGTGTCGTGGGTCTGCGAGTTGCGTGTAATAACCTACGCCATGTGCACCGTCGATCTGAAATTTTAAATGGCTTCATCGTCTAGTTCGTTGGTTAATAATGTATAAAAAATTAAAAATAGTTTTAAGCGAGAACGTTCGTGTTACCGTTTATAATTTATTGAATTTTTATTGGGTGGTTTATTTCAAAATAATGTAGTCTCCTCCTATCTACGAGAGTCATAAAATTTTATTATCGTGTTGTTTTATACCGCGAAGCAACGGATCTATTTAGTAAAAGATTTAATGTAACTAGTTTTAACCTATTTACGCAAATAAAGATTTCCTCTTCAAACTTTGCGGCGTTACTTTTTAATTATTGTTATATTAATGTTAATTATTGTTGTATTTAAGGATCTTATCTGGATGTGGGCTGCTGGGAAGAGAATACATTCGTGTTGAACTTGTGTCAGACTAGTTCATGGCTTACGGAATTTCTTACACCTTAAAACTAACGAATTGCCTGAATGTGGGCGATGGAAGGTTCTTGTAACTAGTTAATAATGCTTGTTTTACAAGATAATTACTTTCAAATGTCTAATATATCTACAGAAAACGAAAATCATTCGATCGAATGTTCATTATACGAACATTATTGACACCTCCTATACACAGAACTACTTTCTTCGAATGTGATAAATGCTAGCGAAGATACACGGATCTTCCTTTGCGGTATTTACTTGCTTTACATTGTACTTTTTTCATTTTAGAGAATTTCCGCTAAAAGGCTAAGCTTCCGTGAATCATTTTGATGTCATTCTACTAAGTGAAAGGTTGAACCATTTCTTACCAATTCGTTCCTTGCTTCGCAGATAAGACTCGATGCCGTCGCATTTAAAAAAAAAAAAGGTATCGTAAAATTTGCGTATATGAAGCTGTAAAAGTTGCTGGCCCAAAAGAAGTTGATAGCATTACATCATATTTGGACAGACGAAATATATTCTTTTCATCCATATGAAAAGATACTGTTTTCTTTTAAGTCCTTCCAACATTTTATCTACAGTTTGGATCACTTTTGTATCGATTGTTCATTTAAAATCTCGTTATTTCTAACGAATTTATTTTTCAGAGCCGTAACTGTCCTTTACGCATATGAAAGGAAAATACGTCTTTTTTAACTTGTCCATTAAGCACCTTTTCCTAAATGTTTATTTTACCGGTATCGTGCTTATATTTCGGTTTTTTTTTCTTACCGTCATTGTCTCCACATTTTTATTCGTTTTTTTTTTTACTCTGTATCGGTTTTTGTTACATGTATATACATACAGCTTCGTTGTGTTGAATGTCCTTTTATATCAATTTTATTATTTTCAAATCGCATTGCGTAGCTGAGAAATGCCATTTTGACATACAAGGAACATAATTTTATTATAACAGGTGATTTGAATTTCACAAGTTTCCATTAATTAATTTAAAAGAAATATATTTTGGAAGAAAAGTTTAGGTCTCTGACTTCATAGGGTTCACTAATCTTCCTTTTTAGATGCACGTATTTCACAATGGAAAAGCATTAGCGTCAAATTGGTTGAACTAAATGTAATTTGGTCTTATAAAAAATATTGATAGGTACAGAAATGTTACTCGAAAACTCGTAATGTTATCATCAAATATTCTGTAAGCCAGGGACTTGATTTCTTAATTACTTTAACGGTTGCGTAAATATTTGAAAGTCTCCGTAAGTGAATACTTCGCATACGATTCTATTCTATTTCTAATAGAGTGTGCATATAAAGCTACAAATGGCCTCAATAACGAAGTTTGTTTAATTACAGCTGCGTGTGGTGTTTTCAGTATTACTAGAATTGTAGTGTACGGCTAGGTTTTGGTCATTAGTCGAAGTTCCTGAACAGGCCAACTGAAAATAACGAATATGAATGTGCAAACCTCTAGAAATGAATTCAATTCATTCAACAGTATAACAAAGAGCTGTGAAATATTGATGCATGTGTAGAGGGAGATATATGGATCCAAGTACGTAATTTGCCGGTTGCTTCACCGCAATTTGACGTTATTTCCCGCAATCGTGTAATCTATATTTTCTATTCATTTTAAATACGTTGTGCACGCTTTTATATTTATTAGATTAGAATATGTCTCGAATTGTTTTTAATTTTTCTTTTCCTCATTGGTTCTGGTTAGGTAAAACATCGTGTTCAAGTACTCCACGTTTCAGAGCAACAACAAGCTTAAGAATCGAGATGCTATAGCAGAATTTAGTTGTCATCGTGATGACATTGTTTAGCATTTACGAAGGTAGTCTGAAAAGTTTCTAGCCAATACAGAAACAAGTATTGTTTCGTCTAATTTATTTCCCGATATATGAAGTTTGGCCAATAAATGCCAATATGTAAGTTGATGTCGTGTGGATTTTAGTGAACGCCTGTGTACGTTTAGGTATCCTAGCCACCAATTTTTCGCAGTACATCGGATTTTATTTTGGCTTCGAGCTTGAAGAGTGTTTGTGATCCTTTAGTAGAGTTTTCGCAAAGCGCCACAATGTTCTATTGAATTTAAATCTAGAGATTGCACAGAGCAATCCAAAAGATGGGATTTTTCAATTTTTTTCAGAACAAGGGCGACATGTCTGCAATTCCATCTCTTCTAGTCGGTTTTGAAACTAATCCATTACACCCTTGCGCTGGATTAATCATCTGTGCAGTTTCGGAGCTATTTTAAGGAAACGATTTTACTAAAGAAAACCCAGGAGACCGTCAGCTTCCATTTTGCTTTAAAATATTTGAATACAACGTTTTCGAACAAATTGAAAATGCAACGTTCGGTTAGTGGTTCAAATACGGTTGACTGAACATTCTCTAGAATATACATAAGATCTTTGTATACATTAAGAAAGTCTGCCGATGCGAAGTAAACAGATGGATGCACATTTAATCTTGAATAGTTCCTAAACAATTTCTTCCGATTTACTCCGTTCGGCAACGAGAAAATTACGTGACAAGAAAACTTGAATATCAAGCGAGTAAAACTTCCACGGAGGAAGTTAATTATAATCTTAACAAAATTCAGTTGGCGGTGTAAGTTTAGCCAGCGATAATATATCGTGGGTTGAACATTCTTTAAATAATTGTGTTTGGACATAGTTCGTTGTAGAATTCGTAATTCAATTTTACGCTTTCTATTGAATCGAACGAGCAAGGCAAATGCGACAAAGAAATTAATTTAAAATGAAACGTTTTTAATTCAGACTAATTTTCGTTTCTTTCATTTTTTTTTTGTCGTCAATCGATCTGTGAAATAATTTATCAGCTCGATTTCTATTTTTTTTTTGCAAAGAAGACGGAGATAAAAATAAAAATGTAGAGAAAATATTCCGATATAGGGCGATGGTGTCGTGAGTCGCTGGCAATACGATTTTCAATGCTCGCTCTTATTAACTCTCCATCTCCAGACGTTCGTTATTTGGAAATTCCAACTTATCACAAAGTTTTTTGCAACGCTGGAAAACATTGAACTAAATTTGCGAATCCAAGCGTTGGCCTACTTAATAGGGAAGTTGCATTAAATTTTATTTGCTGTATCTAGGAATAAAGATTTTCAGGATTTTCCGATTTCACTATTTTAATATAAAAAGGCATTTGAAAATCCTTCAAATTCAAATTTTAATCACGTGATTTTAAACGCATCTGTTTAAAGAAGAGATCATGTAGTCAAATTATTATCCTCCCACTAACTTTTGAATGAAGCTAGTTTTTTTGGGAATAGGTCGATTTCTTTGTATTCCCATTTTGTTGCCTTTCCAAAACATAAAAGGTTCTTATTGAAAATAAAAAAAAAATGATGTAACATCCGGTGACACCAGAAATCCAATTGAACTACGGACAATGCCAAAAGTTAATTTACAAAAGATCGGCCTATTTTTTCTAGAAACGATAGCCGTTTAAATGTAGTATTGTATACTCACACTGGCATTACTATATATTTATAAGAACAATATTTATTTGGGCATATAAATTTTCTAATGAATGCAGAGTTCGCAGCAGACATAATAGTTTGTAATAACATTGAAGTTAATGCAAATTCGTAATTACCATAATTATGATAACTAATACAATTAATTATAACACAAAGTTAGTTGGCTGTATTAATTACTGATTGGAATAGATTGCGGGATGTATTAGTTTGTTCATCTTATCAACAAAAATCAATTGGAATTGCTCTATGAATTATATAACTGAAGCTGAGGGTGAAACGAATGAAGAATAACCAGGTACACCCCAAAAAATTGTAGTAACTTTTCGGTGGTAACTCAGTAACATTGCTGGTAACGACTGTTTCAAATTTACAATGATAAGTGATGTAACTTTTAGTTTGGTTGTTTTCTAAAGAACTCCTTAGATGTAATAAAAATATTCAAATAAAATCCTCAGTTTTTTGGATAATTATTAAGGTGGAAAAACACTTTTCCTGAAAAAAGTAAAATCTTTAATATTCATCGACAATGACTAATATCGCAATTATTCCAATGAAAAGCAAATCGTGTTTTGTCGCAAACCTTTCCTCCCGTTACCTCAAGTCTTAACCTGCTTATTAACTTTCACCGGTAAAAGTAAATAAACGCACCAGCTAAGCTCACTGATTACTGCCGCCCTCTAATGCCCTTAATAAACGAGAAATGCTCAATCAAAATGAAAATTTTTATATCTGCCATTTATTTTTTGCGGCGATGTCCGCCATCAATCTTAATAGAACGAATTTGGCGAATAGCTGTTAATGAACGAGCTTGATAAATAAATCTTATCGGCTACCCTTTTATTCCGCTCCCTCGCGCCATTATGATTTATTAGAATTTTACGATGGGTGGAGATTGCGGACGGCCGCGTGCCTAAACGAATTTAAATGGAAACTTTTTAATTACCTAGTGCCGTTGTGGGCCCGCCGAGCCATCCGCTTGACCAGTCGGGTGTACCCAGATTCTGCCTCTGCTGAGCTAAAAGTCGAACAGTCAGTGCGTACGTTAGTAGCATGACGATCAGCGGTATGTAAAAACATATAATGGAGCCGATAAATTTGTATAATGGATCTGGAATTTGACACTCGCCGTCTATAAGTACTGAGTCTTGATCCTGCAACAAGAAATACAAGAGGAGTGTATTAATTTCCCTGTTATAGCGATAGAAAGGTATAGATAGGTACATACGGCAAAACATTCAGTTATTGATTATGACCCTGTTCGTATCTGTGAGCTACTTAGAATTATATACGTATGATAGGTACAGCGTACGGCTAATAAAAAGTTTAGGTCTTAGAGCAACATAGAATAAAATAATAATGTCCATTTTGGCAATTTATTTAGAACAGCCTGTATAATAGTAAACCATTTCAGAATCGCAACAAGACGTCGCATGTTCTATGCTAGCTGTCTAATACAGGATTCCGACTTTGATCAATGTTGTCATGAAATATAAAGAACATTGTTGCTAGAATTTCGAACCACGTACTTACTTTTATTTGTGCATTAAGTTTTGAGGTAATAATTAAATTTTTAGTTACTATTGGTGTTTATTTTTTAAATATAACAAAAGTAATTAGAAGAAACTAAATATATAAATAACTATTGGCTAACGTAAACATTAAATGAAAGGTAAAGAATGAGAACTTGCCTACAGTAGCGAATCGCGAACAATGTCATAAAAGCAGGGAGGGAAACTGGTAAGCACTGAAATGAGATTTTAAAGGAAAGCGAATGGAAAAAAAATCCGATATGAAGTGAGCAGAGAAGAACTGAATGTAGCATTTGCTGAGACAACCATGGAATAAAACCAGTTTAAATGGTTGTCATTTGCAAAGGGTACTGTATATCTAAGAAAGCGTCTGAACGCAATGAATTTGGAATGCAAACAAGAGAAAAAGACCCCGAAAAACGTGGAAATATAGAAAGCGGAGGGAGGTGGAGATTTAATGTTATCGAAGGTGCCTCAAATAGCAAGGTATAGGAGGATCTTGGAGGAATATCCCCACAACAACTGGTAAATAAATTTCGAGGTTCTACGTTATATAAGGTGAATAATTTGTATTGTTGCTCTATTTATTTACGAAGAATTTAAAATTGTAAGAAACATTCAATTGAAGAAAAAATGGAGGAGGTTCATATTAATTTAGAATTCCCGAACAATAGTGTTATGAAAGTATCACCCTGCTTCGCGGAATCGTCCTCTCTGTCACTTCCATTATTTCCACGTTCACGCGTGAATAGGCCCCGGGTGCCCCAAGAGACCAACTTTCGGATATATAGCATGGTAAAAGAATATTTCAAACATGACAAAAGCGTTGAAAACAAACGTTGAAAATCAAAAGATCGAATGTAATTACCGTACAGCGCGATAAATGGAGCAGAAATAAGTATAGCGGTGCTTCGGTTTACGGAGTTAATTGGTCTCAAACATTTCGTAACCCGAAATACCTAATGGTACTGATGGAATTATTCTCGGCGAAAGCAATATGAGGAGAGGAAGCGTTAGCCAACGGACACGTTTCTGATCACGAGCGATTCTCTACCTCACACCGCTATTTGGCCGTGCCTCATGTTCTATCATTCGAAACAACAACCAAAATATTTTCCAGCGACATCGGATGGTGTTGTATACAGCGCACCTATATACATAAGTTTTCAATTTTCCAAAATCGGGAAACTAGAGTACAGAAGCATGGAATAGACAAATTTATCGATAGAACCTACTAGCGTAACATGACCCGTTACTTTTCAGAAGACAATACGTGCAATTTATTGGCGTAGACCTGAGTAAAATGAATGTCTGATTCACGTGCGCGAAAAGTCCATCGACTAGAAGTATAAGTTGCGGTCGGTGGCATTCTCCCTCGTAATTCCTTCTCTCCACGGACCGTCTACCGTTCGAGTACTGCGGTTAATTTACTAACCTTGTCCGAGTAGTCAGTTCCGGGAATACGATTTCATTTTCTGTCTAGTTTACAGCATGGAGTGGGTGACGCTCCTTCATTATCTTAGATAATGAAGTAGTCCTGTGTGGGAAGTGCAAAGTATAAGATGTAATTATAACTTGATTGACACGATACAATTGGTAAAATTTGGAATACGAATTCAGCGTTATCTCTTTTTTTTTTTGGTTTAGATAGACGTTACAGATCTTGCATTTTCCTTCCAAGCTGAAAAGTTAAATGCAATTCGTTCTTGCTGTCACAATTAACAAGTTGAATAAAAATATCTTGGAGACTAGTCTGGGCTTTTCTCTGAATAATTTCTGAAAATAATGAAATTATATATTAATGGACAAATTTCAGCCATCCTGTATTATATTCTAAAAATCTTTTAAACTTCTGAAATTTTTAAGACAAAAAATACGTATCTTCCTTCCGGTTGTACCGGAAGTTGGTAAATCCTGGATGTGTTATACGCAGAAAAAAGTAAACTCTTGTCCATTGACACTATACTCATGGTTTCCGGGTTGGTACCCCGTCGTTGCCGTAGCTCCTGCCGACGTTTCGTCTACACTATTACGGGGCATCTTCCCGACTATTATTGGACATTGATCGGGGACTATTTATTCCAGAAGAGTTTATACAGAGCTTGTTCTGGGTCAATGGAGCAGATCACTGAAGCGTAGTGGTTGCTAGGAGATTTCATCAGCTGGGATTTCCACGTGTGATGTGAGAGGTAGCCCTCTTCGCGATTTAAATTGTTGGGCTGTTTGAAGGTCCCTATAGATTCAAGGATTATTCTACTATAACAGTGAGGGTTACGAAACAAGATGCGGGTAGAATTAAATTGGGTTTGGTCACTTTTCAGTCTATGCTCCAGTTACACGCAACAATCGCGTAGAACGCTCATGCTCAGCGACATAAGTGTTGACCAATCGCTTTGTTCCACCACACACTACCGCACGAATATGAAATCTGGTAGACACCAGAGGCCTCCAAATGATTGCAGTCTTTAATGGGGAAATAGTCTGAAAGTTTGGAATTTGATTCGAAGATGGTCTCGTGCATCGGCATCTTGACGGTGCGCTGGAACATTCCGTTTACCGGAAACACATGTACACGGGTAGATATCTCAATGGCCTGTCACACTCTCATCCAGCCCAAAAACGCGGTGTTATTAATTCCCTTATCTAGAGGGCCATTCCCATGTCTTGTCCTAATTCGCTTCCTCAAGAACTGAACCTTTGATCTGTAATGATTACTCTGAGAAAAACCTTAAATCAGGATAATAAGTAATTTAAGCAAAGTTGCGTAGTAAGTAACAATGGACTCAAATTATAGCCCCTTGAAGCGCTTGAAGATGGAGTAAACTTAAAGGAATTAAATCCTTTATAGAAAATATAGTTATTTTTGTTTAGGACTCTAACAGCGATGGACTAAAGTGAAATGCAGACCATTTCTGAAGTAGATAATGCGAAGGATGGTGGCACAATTTTAATGGAAGAGCTTAGAACAAACAAGTAAAACACTACAATCTAATGCAATGTTACATTAACTGTTACATCAACCCTTTTCCGCAGCCACCCCCGTCATCTAATCCTAATTTCCCTGTCTACCCTACATTCAGGTGTTACCGATCGCATCAGCAAAATTCTCTCCAGGAATAACAGAGTGCTTTCTTATCAAAAAACCGCAATCATCTGGATCGGTCAGAACGAGTATGAGTATGAGCATAGTATTTGTTGTGTGTAGCCGGGTCCGCGCTGGTTACGTAAAAATGTCGTAGGTAAAGGCTCTACCAGTGTCAATAATCTACAAAGTTTTTTTTTTCTATTTTTCTGGTTAGATAGAATTTAGTCACAATTAAAATTTGATATTATACAATAAATATAACTAAGCCTTCAGTTTTCCAATTTGTAAATAGCGATACGAAACCGTTACATTTGGATCATGTTTTACTTATCTATTATTTACGTAACATAGACGGATGCCAACATCGACATGATATAATAACATGCACGATAGAGTCGTAATATATCTAGAAATTGAATACGGATTTGCTTTAGACGAGCAAATAGATAGTAAAATTAACGAGCTTTTCAACTAGCGCACGGAACAACTAGTTTCACTATGATTTATGCAGTAGAGATTTTCGGATTTGAGTAGACTGCGGAAAATGAGCTTGTTTGTAGATGAAAATAGCGGGGGATTTAATATCTTGGGGCTCGAGGATAATACATACGTATTCCCAGGATATCTGCTACGTTCCTCTATTTGAAGTTGGTCGCGAAGTCAGTGTATATATACTATTTGTTATTTTAAATTTAAAAAGTGTATAAAAAAAATAGTTAGTAGATGCTGCGGGAAATGTAACAGCTATAAATTATGGTAAAGCGTAACGTAAAGCTTCGCTTAAAGCGGTATTTCCGCGACTTAAAAATGATCGCCTAGTGCTTTCGGAGATCTAACGTAATCCACGTGGCCATTACGGCATGAAATACTTTTCCTAAGGTGTGCTGCGGGTTTTAGGAACAAACGATAGTGGCAGATTTGTGTAGCTTGCTTTACAGAAAGTGGCTATCAATGTACCAAAAATATTTTTAGTAGGATATGGATCGTTTCGTATTGTTATATTAACAATACGAAAAAATCTGAAGAAGACAACAAAAAAAATTAGTTGACGAATCCTTAAAAAATGCATTTTTTTTTAAAAGAAGGACTACCTTAAAGGCGATAGAATTAAGAAATGTTCTCATCACTTTCAGTCATAATATACAGGCTGTTCTATTTAATAAAAGCGAGAAAAATTAGGTTGAAATTAGTAAAGTCAATATTTTCCCCATACATGGGGTAATAAAAGCAATTTACTGTCACTCAATCTCAACTACTCGGCATAACAAGTTTTAACTCGAAAAGCACAAAACAGGTTACTTTCATAATCCGAGGATGAATGGAGTGTGTACTTGGGGATTTTTGTATCATTTAACAAAGTGAGCTTTAATGTGGTGTCCTTTTTGTAAAACACCCAGTACATCGGAATATATTTTCTAAATATGCACAATTAACATTATATTAGGTTAGGTACTTTGAATTTTGTTCATTCATAATTTTGAATGATTCTTTATATAGCACGTTGACCGCCGTGTGAAGCACGCGTGCCTCGCAATACTCATTGCACACTTGCCTCGCGCTTTAAAATCTTATTTAGAAACAAAAACTGCAACATGTGATAATATCATAACATCCTTATGACACTTGTAAAATGTTTAAAAGAAAAAAAAGCGTTGCCCCAGAGACCGCAAAAATTCTTACCATTGTGGCGGTCAACGTGTTAGAACAATTATTAAACAATTAATAAAATATTTGGTAGGTACATATTGGCAGTAAATGCTCGAATCAATGACACATAATAAATGGTAGCAACTGCCGTAACTAATGCGAGAATAGCTCGATTCTTCTATCTCACAAACGCTCATACCTTGGAATACATTAGGCTAAGTGGTAAGCTCATCGCGATGGAGAGAAGCCACACGAAGACTATTTTGAGCGTTACTCGCCTCCTCGACTTGTTCCTTCCAAATTTCATCGGATATCGCAGAGAGAGGTACCTATCGACGCTTATCGTGCACAGGTGCATTATGGATGCCGTGCAGAATAAGACGTCTAAGCAAATCCAAGCGAGGCAGTAGATTGATGGTAATGGAAAATAGCCTGCAACAATCACCACTAATTAAAATTTGCTAACGACTTTCGTTTAATTTATGTTTATTTGTCAGCTTAATTGAACAGATAAATTGTTGTAATGTATTTCTGCTAAAAGCGTAAATAAACAAATTTTATATTGAAAGATATCTAACAAGAAAAGTTGAGTTGTTTTAATCCTTTTTAGGAAATAAGTTAGAATTTTTAATTTATTAGTAAAGAATCTTGGACTAGACTCTTTGAGTCTATCTTGAGTCATTCAGCTGAAGTGGAACTTCGATAAATAAGGCTAGTTGTAGTTTAAATTTCTGTATCTTATTCAAAATTTTATTTATCAATTTTAAAATTGCCGAAACGGTGTTTTAGAGACATTATCGAATTCCTCGTTCATCAATTTCTTCAAATAATTTCCGAAAAGCATAAAATCCGAAATTTTCTCTACTTTTCCTCACGTAAAACATACTGCAGTAATTTGCTATTTGCGCAAGGAGGATAAATATGAACTACGGTCTATCAAACTTTACTATAACATACCGAACTCGTATTAATATCCGGAAGGAATCTACAAACTCTCTTTTAATTTGCTAGCTGCACAGGCACTTAGAGTTTACTAATTACCGGTAATTGACTATCTCATACACAGAACTCGTACGCGTTCACCCAATTAGGTATTTAATAATGTGCATCGTCGTTAGAAGTTAATATTTGCCGACAGTCCTAATTAACAGTTGATCGCATATCCGACGTTTTAATACTTTAACTTTTAAGGCGCGAACCTGACAAAATCGCTGTTAATTAGCGGAGGGATTAAACGTGCGAAACAGAGTTCACAAGCCAATGAGCTCCTATGTTGCTGGAGTATGAAGAATACAAAAAAAAAATGACCTGTTGATTAAATTGCACGGGATCTGGTTGAAAATTACTACTCTTATTTGCTTGGCGAAGCACGTAATGGTGAAAAGCGCTCGGTTTGATTCTTCCTAGAGCTTTTAAGCTTTTCACGATTAGATGTTAGCGAAAGGATATATTGAGCTATATTGAAACAGGATCTCATAAAATTGATGCTTTGCAGGGTATCGACTCTCGAATTTTCGTAGGATAAATGATCTTTTATATTTAAATTCCTCACGGGACTTATAACTGAGAATAAGGATATTGCGTGCGTTGGTACTACTGCGATCAATTAAACGATCAGGAAGAGAAATATGTATAAATTCGACGTAGCTTATATATTTTTTTTAGGATATGAACATTTTTATATAAAAAAAAGTAGCGGGGCGAGAGAGATCCGCAAACATAACGTAACCGCGTTTAATTTGTAGCTGGGTTCGTTCACCCACGTGATTCAATTTTCGGGAATGCTTGGGTATTACTTCGTACCTTGTACTTATTTTTAAATAATTAGTAAATACTGAATCACAGCTAGTTTTGCAATGCATGAGATTTTATGAAATATTAAAGGTTTATATCTCTCGGAAGGAACAATAATCAAACTTATTTCATTATAGAAGCGTTATTTTTAATCTAATAATTTCCTTAATTAAAAATTAAATTACTTGTTAAAATTTGAGAAAGCCCATTCATTTGCTAGGAATGCTAATTTACAAAAGATTTCTTTAGAGTAGGCCGATACATCCATTTCATATGATAATGAACACCCTGCGAATTGCCTATTCCTGAAGCTTTAGATTGATTAATGAATACCAGTTAAGCGTGAAAGGTTAACGTTTTAATTGCCTCAGTTGGAAACGTCATATGACGTACATAGAATTTAACTGCATAGTACGCTTTGAATTTAACATTTAACGGATAATTGATGAGGACAAAAATTGCTAATGCGGTCCTTTTTTATACCGATGAGTAACCCTTAAGTATCATCCTCGAGTGTCTCTGTGCAGTCGTCGGTCATGCGGAAGTATCGACTTTTATCAATGGCGACCTTAACCAACCCTGAATTAAGTTATCGATTACTGACTTCGAGTTTATTGCCTTGTGGCGTGGACTTGCCGGGCTAATTAAAATTAAACTTATTCCATTTTCCAAGCAACCGTCTTACAGGGACTGGATTAATAATAGCAGCGCTAGGTTAAACAATACGTAAGTATCGGCAACCTCCGCACCACACAAGTTTAATTCATTATATAAAAATTAATCCGGGACGGCCGTTTCGAGGACACGAATGGTCCGTTAGGTTGTTTTTTTTCCATGCATTGATATTTGCTAGTATCTTCATTTTTCAGGGTACTATCACCACTGTCCTTCTATTAAGTTTTGAAAGACGGCAGCCTACAGCTTTTAACAGAAAAAACAGGTTCATTTTTGCGAAGTTTTAATGCTATAAGCGCAGTATCGGGATTAAAGGTTTGATCGCACTGGAAATATTCACTCTATTAATGCGGAAATTAAAAAAAGCAGCAATAATAGTAATTGTTATGCTTAATACCATATATAAAATATATGTATCAATTCCTTTAATTTTACAATTCCACAATGTTGGCATACCTTGTATTAGCCCATACAAGAAATAGAATGCATCAGTGCATCACAGTTGGGCCAACGTTACAACCACGTTAGCGTGTTCAAAAATCACGCATCTATCGTATCTGGCTTCCGTAGTTTGAATTGCCGGTTCCGGCCCCCTTTCGTTAAATAATGATGCGACTAAACCGCTTCGAATCCGCAGTCATATTGATTAGTACATGCATTGTATGCTAGCATTGCTCTCTTGAAATAATTGCAGCATTGATTTTGTTTGCCGTATAAAGTATCCGTTCGGTACGGTTGAAATATTGGCTAGCTTTTCGCTTAAATACGTCTTGTATTTTTCTTAAATTAAAATTTATACATCGCAAGCTTTCAAAATTAAAGTTTTTATACTTTGCATAGGAAACATGTACTTTTCCGCACGCAAGCGCAAAGTGGAGTACAACTTACATTTATTATTACATACAATTATAGCCCATCTTAATATACTTTTAAATGCAAATAAGATCTAATCGTAATTACAAATTTTTAAGATTTGGTTTCTATAATTTAGACTCAAAATGTTCAAAAAGTATATAATGGGGTTGGTTGGAGATCAGGTTTTAATGTCGGAACGGTTTCAATTGTGAATTAAAAAGATTATATGATGTCGCTGGGAAATTTAGAGTTTGTTTATTTATTACCCTCGTACATTTAAAGAAAGCGTATTTATACTAATTTTATTGATTTACGAGATACCCAGTGCAATTCTTTATCGTAGCTCCCGGTACTCATAAAGTTAATAAAAACTCGTTTTAACTGCTTACGGGTTATTGGATAAATATTTGAATCTGGCTGGTTTAAGTTTGCATAAGACTAATTAAATCTTCCCATACTTTATCACATTAAACATTAATCGGTTTGTGTATCTCGGGAAAAGCGTCAAATTAATTTTGTTTGATTTCGGTAACACATAATCAAACAAGGTATTACATATAAAAGATGGACTATATTCTCTGTAACTTTTTTAGTTCTTCTATATGTCTAGATGTACTATCATCGCTCAAAAAAAATGAAAAAAAATGTGGACAATGCTGTTATTAAAATTATATAGTTCATTAAGCTGAAGAAAACGAAATTCATAATTTACTCCATTAATCCATTATTTTAAACATATTTATTATTATCTAAACAAAAAGTGTATGAAAGAGCCCAGAAAAAAATAAAACAAAAGCAGACAAATATCTCAAAATAAAGCTTTTGAAAAAAGATTAATTGGTACGTGGGTGGGAAAAGAGATATACGTCCAAAAGTAGAAGTTTTGGGAAATGGAAATTAAGAGCAACTACACTCGCTTGTTATTGAAGTTGTTTCCAGTTTCTCACTCAAATACCTGGCATTTAAAGGACGCCTCAATTTATATCCCTTTTCTCAACGGTGCAGGATGACTTAAGTGTCGTGGAAGACCTAACATTTTGCTTTTCTCACCTTACACCCCAAGTGCCAATTGTTTTTTGGTTGTAAATCGAAGTTAAATGTTTTGCCTCGGGATTTTCTGACTTCTTGATTTTCTTCTAACTTCACGAAAATAATTTTGTCGTTATTGCTAACGATAAAGGATCTTCACTGTTTAGTCTTTGTTACTTGCTCAAATATTCCGTACGGAATTTTTTAACTCTTTCATTGTTTTTCAATCGTTTTTATATATCAGATGCACCGCTATGACAATATGGAAGGTACCGGAAACTTGATAATGAGATGTTGTTCTACGCTGTGATAGATAAGTACTTCAGATAAAATCGTTGTAACTGCTAGAATAATAAACAAACGGTTCGTGATGACATTAAGGAAGGCAAGAAAATATTTTCCTGTTAAACATACTTGAATGTAGTTTAATGTCTTTAGTAGCTTTAATGTCCTTCAGTTTCTATTTACATGCACGTCTTTAATGCGCTACTGAATAAATCAATTCACCCGAAATGTTTTACTGTTCCGCTGATTACCGGTAAGCGTACAAGCGGTGATAATACAATGGAAATTGTAAAAAATGTGTAATCAGTTATTATGGGTCTTATTCGTGAAATACCGAGACCTCGTCACGTATCGGATCATTTCTCACAAGCTGTCTTATAAGCGTATGTACCTACGTACACGTGAGATCTATGCAAACTCCAGTCTGAGTAACAAGAACGATATTATTTACACCTTGTGATATTGCTCCTCAATTATATTATTTCCTGCATATTATGTCCTATAAATCGCCAAAATTGTGTTATTATGTTAATGGCTACATTCTGGAATAAGTGATTGTATTGGAAGTTGCATTACAAGCTTTTCCTAATGAACCAACGTTACTCTTATTTAAGTAGAAGTGCAGGCACTTAAAGCTTAGCACTATCAAATAAGAGTTAAAGTTATAATCTCTAAGCGGATTTAATAATGATTTATACACCAGTTTAGAGGTTCCTAAAGTATTTTCATCGCAGAAAGTTTCAATTACGGTCTGTATCGCAAAATTGTTTGTTTAAAAACTTCCAGTTCATAATTTGTCGCTCGCATCCTGTTTTAATTACACCGCCTGCATTAAAACGCATATCTTAGTTGAATTCGGAACTTTCATCTAATTCTACCTTTGCAACCCTTCCGCTCGGACGCTGCTAATACAAGAATAATACTTCTTCCGGGCGACAATGTAAACTTTTCTTCGCTTAGTTTGTGACCAAATTTAAATATACGCAGACGTCTTTGGAAGTTTCAATTTAAGTGGCATCCTATCAAGGTATTTCTGTAAAACTTCTTTACTTTTTGATCAAAGCCCCTTTTTGTTTTCGCGTTTTGTTTCGAGTAGGTTTTCATATTCAAGGGTTGGCGCGGATTTTTCCATGAAAAAACTGTTGAACTTGCATTTATTATTCCCTTTTTTCTTTCTTCAAAGGGTAGGCTTATCCTCTGTTTTATGTACATGTGGATATGAATGCATATTTCCATTTTTAACCTACTTTATACTTTTTGTGTGGATATTAAGAAACAAACAACAACGTGGAATAAGAGATGATTAATAATTTTAGAAAAAACTCATTAGCTTTGTTGGAATTTTATATGCATATTCATATTTATAGTTAGTTTCTTCGAAAAATAGAAGTATCAATGCAAAAAATTTTTTTTTTTCTGTAAAAAACAAATAAAACAGAAGAAGCATGTTAACAAGGACAGTTCAGAGTCAGCTATCCTACTTAGAAGGAATAGACATTAAAGTTCTTACAAAAACAATGAAAAAAAAGATGTTTTGCTGCAAATCGTTTTATTGCTTTTGTATACATTTCTATATGCGCACAAACCAAAACAGAAGAAATCTCTTTTCCTCTCTGAAGGTGGGATCTTTTCTTGAAGCCATGTTTTTTGGAATCCTCGAGAATTTCTTGAAGAAAAAGAAGTCGTTGGGCGACAAATCAGTAACGAAACATTAGTTTGATGTTTCTCTCATTTGAAGTATTAATTGTTTGACGAGCCGTGTGAAAATTGGCATTGTCATGATGAAGGATGTTGCGACGTTTTTGATTTCTATTCGATCGCTTCTTCTTCTTCTTCTTCTTCTTCTTCTTCTTCTTCTTCTTCTGGCAAATAAATTGTTGTTTATCATTCAGCATTAGCTGTTCTCCAATCTTCCAAGACCTTGTAGCATGCCCACTACAACGAAAGAAACAAGCAATTATTTTCTTGGAAGTGCTTCGTGAACGAACAACATTTGTTGGATTCGGTTTACCTGAGAACAGTTAGTTTCCGTCTCCTACGAATATATCTAAATTTACGATGTTGTATACGGATTTTCCTTCGTAGAAAGTTAGATACTTTTCGTGCTTGGGTTTACCTGTAGCAATGTTTCAAGTCTTAACTGGGAATCAATTTCTAGTTACCTTTATTAAAAAGAAAAGCAGCCATTAATGAAAAATGCCATGTAAACGGTACATTTAATTTATTTATCTTGGTGATGTTGAGGGGGAATTGCAATATTAAACAAGACGGAACGGAAATGAGGATGGTAGGAAGCGACAGGAGTTCCGATTATGGATTGGTATTTTGCGATCGAATTCGCGACGAATTGGCACGAATGGACCACGTGATACGTAGTGTGCCAATGGGAATGCCGTAATTCTGGAGTTTTACGATTGTATTAGCGATACTCTTTAATTGCACGACTTTTCTCAGTGCATTAATTAAATTTTGTAATATTAAACTAATTTTATAAGCACATTTCAATATTTATATCATAATTTTTGCTTCCAGATGAACGCGGTAAATGTAATTTTTCTACATCAAAAGAGGAAAATGGGCTAGACAGTTAGGATTAAACGAACCTCGAAATCTCAGGAAAGTATTTAAGTAAGTTCTTACCTTTGACGTTGAACTATAGAACGTCGGAAATAGTCGGAGGAACTTTTTACAGAAACTGCTTAATCTTCTATTCACGGCGCGCCTTCTACGTTTAATTGCGCAATTTTACCTCTTTCATTTAAACGCGGCTTCTATTTTAATAGCTTTCTAGCATGTATCGCTAATCCATTTTTTAATTAGTACTATTCTATGAATCAATTTTATTAATTAGTAATCGAATTAACTTCAAGCGAGATCAAGCATATAGAGAGGTACCGCGTTGAATGGTACATATCGCAGTTCTACCTTTGTTCGATTACAATATGTTCATTTGCACGGAACCCTCAACAATGGAATCTATCGAGGAAAATGTACATGCATGTGTAATATAAGGGCATAAATTCATGCAAGTATTCAGTTATTATTTCTATTGTATTACTCGCAAAACGTATTGAGGTAAGCGCTTTCGATTGTATTCGATATCTTAGAACCTTCTGCTAGCCATTTTCAACGTGACCTAAAACAGATTTCGATAAACGTTGCTATATATGTATGTATGGCATTAGTAATACCAGATATCAGGATAATACGTGTAAATGTAGAGAAAATATAATCAGTTATATTCTCGCGTATTTTGAACAATTTATTGTACTATTATCTGTGGAGATGACAATATTATAAATATGAAGTGAGCTTGAGACCCATCCCAGTACTAAGGATCTATTTCGTAATAGTTGGTGAAGTTGCCTTGTCTAGTACTGATCTAGTCAATGATGTGCTATTAAACGCTCCTTCTGTATTCGTATCAACGGCAATCTTTGTGTTATCTAGGAATTCAGTTACATTCGCAACAACGTTGTTTTACTACTTCCTTGCAAAGGACACATGTGCTCTTTCATGCAGAACTTGCTCTCTAATTGTTCAAAGAGAGAATTGCCTTCCGCCCATGCAAGTGAACATGCTGTGGAAAAAGTTTTGCTGAAAATAACCTTGCTATTAAAGCTGTACACATTTCAGATTTCACTATTATCGAACATATTACCATATATAACCTTCGAAACTTATTTTTTCCCCGTACGTACGTGTAGCGCAAAAGTTTTAAATTGCAAACCGCCTAGCAGCAACTGGCTCGTGGGACTGAAAATGAAAATCGTTCGGCTGTGTTCTCGGCCAGTTTTAGATGGATCACTAAAACCTTGCCAAAAAACGAACCTCCGTTCGGAGAAATCAATTTGCGTTGCTGACCCTTTTGTGGATTGGGGCATTCTCCGAACGGGAATAAATTCTGTCGCAGCAGTTTCATTAGTTTCGATCCTCATCCTGCACGCATTTTTTTTTTTTTTAGGTTTCAGCTGTGCACTCTGGCATAATGGTTATTGCGTCCAGTTTACCTGTTACACGTACCGTTAATAAAACTTAAATCAGGTTATTCGGCCGATATTTTTTATCTTGGCATACGAGCAGGCGTTGTTTAGAAGAGCTTTATTTGTATAATAATAATAATAATAATAAATAATAAAATAATTTGTATGGAATAAAGCTAGCTTAAGATTGAATTAGAGGATAAAGTAAGGGCGTGTTTGAAAATTGATAATAGCTATTTGTGCTTTTCATGTTTGTTCTTCATTGGTTTTTCTCCACGTCTTTGAACTAAATTTTGAAATGAAGTATTACTTCTAGACCTCTCTTTCAACAAGGCATAGCAATGTTTGAAATTTTCACCGCCTTGCATGTAAAACACGGAATTTAATCCTTTGTTAAGGGTTAAGTATTGAACCGAATTGTTAATTTTCGTAGAATAGCAAGGAAGATGTAGAGAATATTGAAGAAAATATATAAACAAATAAAGTGAGGCTCCTTTATTTTTAAAATTATCGTTTTGGAGAAAATGAAAAGATGTAAAGCATCTAAAATCGAAGGAAAAAAACCGCCATTCTGTTTAAAATAACAAACTTGCCAATAACCTGTGTAACGGAAATTTATATTTAAATAGATAAATGCTTAACCCCAAAACTTCCGTGAATCAGCCATTATGATGAACATTCATAATCAACGTTTGGGAATTGAAAATAAATAACCAGGCCCCAATTAAGGTTGAGAAAACTCGACCTTCTTTACTCTACATTCTTTATTCTATATTCACTATATTTATTTATAAAAGACCAAGAATGCCAATGACCTGACTGAAATATCCATTCCCTGAAATCGTAAAGTACGTAACAGTTATACGAAACGACAACCAACTGAAAAAACAGATTAAACGATTTATCCCGTATGCGTGGGTATTACTGCTTGCTTCATTAAGTCTGCTAATATTTTCCTATTTCGAAGTATCTTCGTAATCTACAAATATCGTTACACTACAAAATATTAAGAATTGAAAGGTAAATAAGAAAATAATTGATAATTAATAATACAAGCAATATATTCCGTATACACAGGTTGATCGATAAGTAGTGAAATTATTATAAATGGAATATCCCGTACATAATTAGGGTAGTTGCTGGTGCTAGTATTGTTTGGTTACCATGACAGCAGTAAACAAAACATACGGACATTACTGCTGTTGATTCGAAATTTTAAGCATAGATAATAAAAAGGGTTGATACATATGTGTACATATGAAAAAGTTGAGAGCGTTATCAACGAAACACCAAATAAACTGACACGATAATACCCGAAAGGGTCTTCGATTTTAGACTATAGCCATAACAGCCTCTACTCAATCATTTACAACTGCTACAAAAGCAACTAGAATGCTTTAGAATTACTCCAAGGAATGTTATCCATTACCTCTTAAGGATAGTAATTCCTTGCTACGGAAATTTCTGAACCTTTTCAGTATTAATCTAATCTCCACGAATTAATCTGCATAATGCCGCCTGATTTAATAAAAAACTACGAATAAGTTTGTTGCATAATGTTCTTTTATAAATCAAGCGCCAACAAGTAACGGAGATAGAATACGTCCATCACCTGAAAGATTATCCGTCAATGTTGTTCAGCGCTGAAATTCTCTGAATAGCACTTTTTTGTGAGCTTACATGACATATAAATATTGAATGTCGTGTAATCATATTTTTTTTTCGTGTAATAGCAAATTAAGGTAAATATTTGTAGTTTGGGCAAACATGCTCTTATGAATATTTAAAGGTTTGTAGCCTCTGATGCGATATTAATACCAGTTAGCATAACTAGGCATTATGAAACGTTTACAAGGGGAATGTTTGTGTGTTGTTCCGCGTATAATGATAAATAAACACGTAAAAATATCTGTAAAGGTTGCAATTTTGGCTGTAAAAATTTGATAGCTTGAATTTTAACGCGTACGTGAAATTGTTAATATTAGTATTAGCGTATATTCTTGTTTTTATTTTGCTGTTATTGGTTACTTTAATCCATGATTATATACTAAGGATGAAAATTTGGAAGTGATCTTCAGTTCTTTTGTCAGTGTACCATTCCTTTTCAAAAGGCTTTGTTTTAGTTACAATTGCAGTCGTGCAGATCGTGTGTTTTCCGTTTGATTATTCGCGAGCGTTCGACTGCGTAAGTTATGATATCCTTTTGGAAAAACTCTCCAGATACGGTATACGTGGTGTTGCTTTGCAGTTTATTCAGTCATTCTTTGCTGATCGTCAACATGTGCGAATTAAGTTGTCAACAAACAGCGACATTCTAAATCTTACTGTAGGTGTGCCGCAGGGCCCAATTATAGCTTTTCTTTCATAATACTTTTGAAATCTTTCGATAACGTTTATTTTAGTATGTACAAGTGTATTGAAATACATAAAAACGAGGAACTCCTTACGCAGCGCTTATTGTAGGTATATGGAAATATTAGATTGTAATTGGCTAAAAATCATTCGAAGCTGAATGTTGATAAAACAAGGGTGGTAGTTTTCCGGTTGAGCGATGCTAAGCTCTCGCTGCAAACCATTAGGCTTTTTTTCTGTCTGCCCATCTTGTTATATTTAATTTCTGTAGACAAACACAGTTTCCACCGAGAAAAATTCAAATTTTTCTCTTTGTAAGTAAAATGAGGGTAATTCTTAGTTGAAATGCTATTCAGTCAAAACAGGGTTGCTGTGTGATTTAGAGTTATTGGATGCTCTTGATATCGAGTATAAAATTTTCCAATCTCTTTTATCAGTAAACAACGATATAAGAGCCAATTAGCAATGATTAGGAATTTGTTGAGTATTTTATGTAACGTAGTGCTAGTAAACCAAACCAAAGCAAGGCGTAGGCGCAATACCTATGAAAGCTTTATACCGCTAGTAAACTAGTGCTTTTACTACATTAAATTATTATTTAAATATCGTAATAACCCGTTTAATTATAACCATAAAATTTTCGTAAATGAATTCTTAGCTGTTCAGCGCGTTTTCAACAGCTTTTAGCCGTTATTGCATCGCGCGAGTATGAGAGGTATGTCCTGCAAAATGAACTCGTAAGGGAGAAGCAAAAAATACGTTATGATGTTAAATATTACCTGTTTTCCTTTTCGTTATTTTCTTTTTATAGCTCTTTTATATTCTTCCAGCTATTATGTTCCGTCCTCCGCTCGCATTGTTTCCTTTTATTTTCTCTAAAATATATCCCCTAGCATCGAATTTTCTGCATGCTACATACGTCAGTATTATTTTTTACAGCACATACCATACGTTTACATGAATACTTGAAATAGTTCCTAAGTACCAAAGATTGCTTTTGGTAAGATTTATTGTGTTCACACTTACATCTGAAAGTTTTTTGTCTTATTTGAACTGACAATTAGTGTTAATTACATCCATAACGTGTTACGTTATTTTCAACACGAGCTATTTTTTACGTAAATAAACGGAAGTTGAAGGAATCCTAGAATATAGTTGATAACCTTTAGCAATAATCGAATTTGCCTTCTGCTCGTCCTCCATTCTCTCACGAAATAGAATTTTCGGGTGACCGGTAAGGCATAACTGGACAATATGGAATTATGGCAAATATTTGATACTACATTACCGACGAACGAAGCAGACGTTTCGCTCGTAAAATTGATCCAGAGGTACTATGGTGTTATGGCAGAATATCGAAGAATGCGCTGTCCCTTTTATGTAAAATACGCAGTAAATGTCGTCGTAAATATTGTACAGGTTAACTTGGGGGACGAATTTTAATTTCTGCGTTTCCTAGAGTGGGATGTTTATTGCTTATTAACTTATTACTTTTTTATTTCAAAATAATGGTGATACGCCGGCATAATTAAATTGAGCATGATTACCTAAAAAACTGTCTGCGTGGGACATCAGTAATAGTTAAAAAGCGAATCAATATTTCCGTATTTTCGCGGCCACCATGTGCGCGCTCTTGAATATTCGGCAAATTTTCCAATGAATGCAGAAAATAACAGAAATAATAGGGATTTGCGAAATCCAGATAATCCACAAATTGCATAGTCTCTAATCGCCTCTAGATTTGTTACGAGCAGTATTACCGCATTTGTATATGTATGTTGCAACGCACGTAAATATTATTTTTGCTGGTAACGGGTTTGTTTGAATTTGTGGAATCAACCTAATAAAAACTCACGCAATGCAAGCATTGTCGCGCAAATTAATTTGTGGAAAGAGTTAAAAACGTATTGGTTAGTTTAACAATGCCGGTTATTTTATTAATTTATTTATTCGCTGCATGTTTTATTTGAATCTATATTTTATTATTGTATGTATTACAAGTAAAAATATAATGGAACAATTGCGCAAAAAATTAGGTAACTTGTTTGCGATGGATAAGTTACAAGTAAATGGAGCAAAGGCTTGCAGATTGTGCAAGACCGTGCTTTATCATTCAAGTATGAAAAGAACTTCATGTTTGGTGTAGATTCAAAAGTTCGCAAGATCTTCTTTGATAAAGAAGATTTTGACAAGGTTTTGCAAGAACGTGGAAAATGAAGCCGAAGCTAATGGAAAATATCATGACGGAAATGAAAACAAAAGATGTGCGATTTTGCTTTGCATTGATTGCTTAAAGCTGGTTCAAAATCCACGATATATATTCTGCCACAGAACGCTACAGAAGGTTTATCTCAACAAGTTAAAAATATGAAAATTACTTTAAGAAACCCTCGGTTCAACTGGTTCAACATTTAAAAAAAGGAGTTTTTTCAATTTGAACGTATCTATGTTTGGAAACAGTATATGAACACCCTGTATAAAATTTTGTAACGATAACGCATATGTTATAGTACGTATGTATGTTTCAACGAGAGCGGTGCAAGCGCCAAAATTTCATGATCATAAATATCTAAGAAATAGCTGATTTTAGAAGTGAGGTGCCCTATTACATGCGATATTCATTAAGCTCATAAAAAGTATACCATTGTCTTTAAAATAAGAAATTTTGCAACCGTCGTCGGTTCAACCGGAAGTGCTCGTAGGCGAAAAATTCAACATTAATAGGTTACCTATTCTAAAATTTCTCCCATCATTAAAACTTCTAACTAACGAGTTTCCTGAAATACCCTGTAAGTATACGTACTATAGCAAAATCTGCTCACGTAAGAGGGTGTGGGCATAATGGTGGAAAGTTGCACGATACATACAACAATCAGAAATAAATTATCCGCTGTCGTAGGAAGAATGCTGGAGACACAGTCATAAATTATACTCCCAATTCATTTATTTCATTGATTTTCCTTTTTCCTCTCGTTCTTGATTTTTCGTTGGCTCTCTCATTATTTTCATCTATTTTGTTTTTATCTCGCAGTCATACTATAAAATAGTTTCATTGTGATTACAAATCATACGCTACTGAGTGCGTTAGCAAGTGTTAACTAGCGCTAGTGCAAATGAGGTGGTTACTCGAACATCTAATTAAAACGTCTTATAATAGGCTTGTTCGCAGAGCACGTAATTTGATTGGTAGAAAGAAGTCCAGGATCAAAATTCAACTGATATTTCGGTATTTGGTTGGCTCTAACCACTCGAATTAGTTTGAGATTTACTCCTGTGAACAAAGCTAATAATAAGTTCAATCGAATGTGTTTAAAAGTAATAAAAATACTCAAGTAAAATTTCTAAATTTTCGGACAATTTTTAAAGTTGTCTAGTACGGTTCGATTATGCTTATCTGCGAACACAGCTCGTGTCTCGGGACTAGGTATTGCGCGAGTTGCTTCTGTTACATGCAAATTACATTCTGATATACACACATTCCGTATAGACATATTCTGTTGGCTCATTAAGTAGAATACGGTGTTAATTAAGTTGAACGTGAACACAATTCAAGATTGTAGTAGTGTGAGTGTGCCTATTTGAGCTTGAACAATAGGATTGTAACCTGCATATACATATGTAATGGCAGTTTAATTGAAATATGAAGCAACCGTCAAAGTACTGCTGGAGAATCAGCAGCTTAACGTATATTAAAGCAAGAATTTCGTGGATACGCTATATCATTACTGTTTAACATTGGGGAAGTATTAGGCATGTCGTTAAACGGTATATCTATACAGTTTGTTGTATCTCAATGGATTTTTGACGAAAGTAGCGGAGTGGTCTCGTCAAGAAGCGTCAAGCGTTAGTGTCGCTAACGCCAAATGGAAGCATTTTTCTACCAATTTTTGCAGAATATTTTCTAACACAAAGAAGATGAAAAATAAAACCAAGGGCAACTATCGAATCAAAAATTGATGAGTTTCCGACAGATATTTTATGTGATAAAATTCTTAACCATACCAGTTGTTAAGGACTTTTTTGTTTTATTTTATTTTATAAATGTAACCATTTTTATTTATTTGAAAGTAATATTTTGTTTGTGTCTATTTTATGATAAATTGAATGTTTCTTTTGTTTTGCCTTGTATAAATTTATATATTCCATATTTAGCATCATTTAAATTTTAACGTGTGCGCATTCAATGTAAAAATACGTATAATTTCTTATAAAGTTCGCAAATATTTAAAATTCGAAATTTAAAATTTAATTTTAAAATTTAAAATTTAATTTTAAAATTTAAAATTTAAAAATTTAAAATTTGTTCTAATTAAAAATATCTTTAATGGTCATTTATTATAGCTGTCTGATGAAGCTCCTGCTAATTCATGTATCAGATCGGGCGCTAGGTAAGGAATGTCCGCCAGTTACCGCCGGTAACGTACACTTACGTACAAGTTATCGAAACTTCGCCGGAAGTCGAACGTACGAACTACCATGACTGCCTGCCTTCTCCCTTTCGCTTGTGAATCACGCAGCGCTCAGACCCGCACTATTGTTGGTTTCTGATTTTTCAGCTTATACATGGGGACAGCAGCTCGGAGCAAGATACTAGAGATGGTGTATCAAATAAATACACGAAATAACGCGAGCGTCTGGGTAACCGTGAGTTGTACAGCATCTTTTTGCGGTAGTGATCGGCTATTTGTCGGCTGTCGCCCAACCAGACGCTCGTGCTCCGGTAGGGTTTTGTGGCCGTGCGTACACAAAGAAGGAACCGAATTATGAAATCCATATAGTACGCTATTTATGTATTTGAATTTATATATTTATAGATATATAAGGGAATTATTTAATAAATATATTTTGTATATCTACGTACTGCGTTTAATTTGAGATCAACTGATTAAGCGAGCAAACACATAAGAATTACATATAAGCAATTGGTCCTTTCGCCTCACAAGAAAGATACACCGAAGCAGACGACTAGCGGCATTGTTCTTCAAACTAGGAGAACGTAACATGATATGTTAGTCGTGTTCCCAATGAATGCAGCAGGAACTTCACTACAACTTCGAAATATTGTCAGCGACGATAACGCTTAATAATTATCAAAAATCTGTGGCCGAGTTCCATAATTGCTGTAATGTTGTCGTACATTCTTTCAAGTGATTTTTTTTTTGAGTGCAGGGTAATGTATTTTTAAGGATGTGTAAAATAAAATAACTTACGTAATGCTCTACACATTGTTAGGGTAGTAAACTATGGTCCCTTGTCGAAGATCAAACGAGTAGAGCATAGTTAAAATAAGGAAAAGTGGCGGCACTAAGTTTGCACAGGGAATAAAGAGACAACAGAGAGAGTGTTATAACGGCATTGGTTGCTGGAAATTACAGGGCTTTCTGTGAGCATACAAACTAAATGAACACGTTATATGCAATCTCATGCTCTTGGGTATTAATAATCTTCCCTGCACCAACTGAAGAAATTTCCATACTTACAAAAGCAATTAATTATAATCTTTATGTGTACGAATCCAAATATTTAGTGCAAAAAATATCCTGAATACATTTAGCGTTATACGCCCCCGTGTCATTTCGAACCTGAAATAATAAACCTTCCTTTCCGTAACGGTGGAGAAATATTTTACATTAATGTACGTTTTATGTAAATCTAATGTACGCCCTTAGGTATACATATACGTATGTATTACGTAGTACAATCCTAGTTATTCACGAATTTTCTTGGAATGTGACACAGCTTCAATAATAATGATTATAGTAGGCCGTGTTTTCGTTACGCATTTTTCTTTAGTTTACATTTCTGATGTTTCTGACAGAGACGAATTTATGGTACGACGTTTAGTCGGCGAAATACAATGTCTAATTCCTAACGGGTCTCACACTAGCAGTAGAACTGCTTGCTCCTTTAATATTTACTCTATCACGTAAATTTCGAATAAATAGCGGATTACTGCTGGTTATCTTCGTTATCGCACTGTGTATAAGTAGACCGTGATGAAGATTTATTGCAGGAAAAGGTCAAGTTCGCGATGTCCTCCATTTCGTGTGACGTAAAATGCAGCGAAGCTTTTACTTTTTGTTTTTATCCTCATTTTGTCATCCTTGATAGGAGTAGGGATTTCCCCTTTTATACATTTTTTTCTTACTATTGCGCTATATTGTGTTGTGAAAGAGTTATTTTTGTACTTTTTTAATTGCTTACACTGTTAAGTCGAGTTATCGATACCCAATAATTGGCTTACCTGGTCACACCTCGGTTCATAAGATTTTCGGACAAATCTTGCTTCGGTTTACCAACTGTGCTACAGTCCACATAGAGTAACACGTACATGTTTCATAATTTAAGGAAATAATAGTTAAACATGAGAATGCACGCAGTTTGGTCTGGTGAAATCTACCATTTGTGCCATTCTTAAGGGCAAAGGTCGCAAATATAGAAAATTATATAGTATGTATTAGTGCGGTTATAATATGCGAAAAGGAAAAGAAGTTATATAGTAATTTGGAAGCGGAAACGCCAACTACAAGTGGTTTTAAATCTAAAGATTTGATAGCCAGGTTTGACCTGAGCCAGTTTGAGAAATTTTGCAAGCGAAGTGGAATTCACAGAGTTGTTAGGTTTGGGAAGACTGTTAGTTCAAATAAACAGGCTGTAGAGGAATTTGCTGATAAATTCGAAAAGTATTGGAGAAAAATGTCAAGAAGGAGGACCGTACATCACTAAAGAGCAGAAGATAGGCACTTCCTAGATACAGACTTACACTTTTATTTTATGCTAATCCAAGTGGTGATTGTAAAATGAACCTCTTGCATTCAGCAAATTAATGTGTTGAAGACTAAACTGCCTATAACGTGGCTTTTTCCGTAAATGATTCCACTGCCACTGTGACCCAAGTGTCTTTATTACCATTCAAGTAGACAGGAAAATTGCTTTTGCTCAAACCTTTCATGCGTTTGGGTTTAAGAAACGACTAATAACCGTAAATTTCAAATAAAATAATTCAAAATAAATAAATAAAAAATAAAATAAATAAATAAAAAAAAAATAAATTCAAATAAATCAGATAATTAGCTGAGGCATTGCCATACAAAAGAACAGAAATTTGTTCCTTTGAAATGTTAAATCCTGCAGTTGATCTTTCATTTTCAGGCAGGTATGATTTACGTCACTTCTTTTTTCAAAACAGGCCCGTCTTGTCTGCGTTAAACACTTGATCCGAGGTATATAGAACCTTCTTCAATTATTTTACACAGCTCTCCAGAATATTACCTTTTCATTAGCTCTGGCCGTTTCTCCTGTAACTTTAACGTTACGTAAGAAAAACCGCTTTTTAAACTTCTCGAACCATCACTTGCTTCTTGAAATTGATCTTGATTGTCTCACCCTTTGTGACGTTACCATCTATTGGCATTTTCGATTGGATACTATCTTCTATCCAAATATTTAATGCTTTTTCAATTAACTCCATATTTGCGTCTTTAACATAGAAAACGCAACTTAAACTTATTGAAGATCGAGCTGACCATGTAAAGGTGAAAATGAAGGTCGTTTAAATGAAAGTTCTTCCGCTCTTCTTCAACCGTGTTAAACCGAAATCGAGCAATGCCGAGGGTTATCTGCATTACTATAATTATTATTGCAATTAACTTTCAATTTGTTAGTTCCTTCTGCCACTATAAGCTAGCAAGTGTAGAAATATCTAATAAGTTTTAATAGAGTTTAATAGAGTAAGCTGACCAATTTGCGTAGCGCTAGTTAAATTTAGAAGTAGATTAATATTCATTTGATTTTACGAGAACATTATTAAGAATATGGTAATATTGTTCTGCTAGCTCCAATCGATTCAACATGGCGAAGGAATTTCGAATTCCACTCGACCATTACGCATCTTTGGTTATGGCCTGCAAAATAATAAATAATAGAAGGCGCAAATATAGATCGACATTAAAGGTATTAATCGCCCACTTTCTGGACGTCAGAATGAAAGAAAAATTATGAAAGTGTTTGTTTTGTTTCCATGCAACGTATACCCAGTTCGTTTACGTAAAATCTATTCGAAGGTATCGACTAAATAATTAAAGTTATCCTTAGCGACTCGCGAAGGATGAAGCGGTAATTTTAACCGACGTCATGCAACCAATAATTATACGAGCTTGAGACTTGTATAAATACTTTTTTTTATTATTAAAATAGTTTCACTAACAAGTGGTTAACACGATAGGTTGCCAAACTCAAGTCTTAAATATTAGGTTTTTTATATAATAGATTTTTTTCTGGTATAAATCACCATTCTTCTTTTCAAAATTCCAGTTATGAAGTTATTTACATTTAGATAAAAATTTCCTTTCCCAATTCAATTCAAATTCTAAAATCCAATGGCTAAAACTGCGGTTTCTTCTTCTTCATTTCTTCTGAGTTTTACCATTTTATAAATCTTCAAGAATATGTGAAATATGTAATATTTTAGTACGTAATATTTTATCCTAATTTGTCCAGATTTCGTAGCTTATATAAAGTACGCATTGTAAAATAAACTTGCAGAAACATAGGCGTGCGTGATGCGTATCTTTCTATTATAAATCATTTCCATGTGTGCTTGAAAAGAACACTGAAAGTCATAAATCAACAGGGGGTATAAAGGATGTCAAAGTTTTGTAAATATCTTGAAGATGGCATTTTCCTTCAAAACCTCTAAAATGGAATTTATCATTGTTCGATGTTGAACTTTCGAAACTTCACAGTTCTATATAATATGCAAAGATAATTTACTTCCTTTCTATTTAAATTCTTATGAAATGTGATTTTTTACGTATTTATTTGTTATCAGAGAGATAAACGATTGTTCACAAGAAGAAGAGTTAAAATTGTCGAATCAACTAAATACTGCCGAAAATTTATTTCATAGCTTGTTGTCTCAATTACTAAGTTTATAGGACAAAATTTTTGTTTTGTTAGTTCAAGGAAGTTCTGATATGGTCAAAATTTCCGCTCGTTTGGTATATTTAAAAAAAATGTTTCTCTTCCTTACAATTCAATAAGTAACTTTTTGTAAGATGAATGCAATGGTCTCCTCGAACTTATTAATTTTTCAACACGCTTTATCAGTTCAGACACAAGTAAGAGGTGAGCGTATAGAATACTACGTACCTTCCAGCTGACATTCAAGAAACTCTCGATTATTTATTACCAACCAAATTGCGAAACTTTACTCATTTAACCTCCTTCTCCCAAATAATCATAGCTTGAGTCGGAACGTTACAATAACTTCTCTATTCCGAGGTGAATCGTACCTGCTCAGGATGTAAAATTAACCAAGCCAATATTTACATTTAAGTAATTTAATATGAAATGTACGTCAATGCGTCGCGTAACTTTGCTGTATTAAATTTTTTGCGATGAAATTGGTCCTCTTATTTCGCGTAATAACTTGCGGCTGTCAGTTAGGCTGCACACAGGTAACGATGTTC
>LR736880.1:576253-594468 GCA_902654985.2 Oryctes borbonicus
TTGTTTAATTATTTAATAGTTTGCTATATTTATATATTTTAATTTTTATATACATTTGTGTTTATTTATTTATACTTCTAGTAGTTTGGCGAGTAATAAAGTGAAGTGTGAAGCACTTCCCGCAAGGCAATATAAATTTAGGAGATGTAATCTCAGAAGATTGTTGGCAGGATTTAGCATTTTTTAATACATTCAGCTTTTTAATATTTTTTTGGATATCATTTTTTTTACGGAATAATTGGCCCTTAAAAATATGAAATAGCCCCGCGTATGAAAGTTTGTGTTGATTTAACAACGTCTGCTTAAAATATCACGGCCAAAAAAGGTACATAAAAACCAAATATACAATATTTAAGTATATATAAATAATTTAATATTATTTTTTTTTGAACATAAATTTTCAAGGATTAGGGAATATTTCAAATGTAATTTCGAATCCTAATAGACAAACAACTCTAATTTACCCGACGCTCGAAGGAAATATTTACCCTTAAAAAATTCAATATTTACTTTGCCCCAAGTTATGGGTTTAACCAGAGAAAACACGGAAATGTCGAACTTCATCGCTGGCATCTAATGTAAACGGCGCTAAAGTACTTGGATCAATAGTAATGATGTTGTAATATTCTCCTACTAAGTATATATTAATATGTTGTAATAGATGAACAATCGAATTAAATCGTCATCAAAAGTCCCTGTATTTATTTTCCACTTTTTACAGTAAGTGTGTTGTGTTTTAAAGTGCTTCTTGAAATCCTATTTTCCTCCCCGTTTACGTTAATGTTCCATCCCTTTTTTCCAAATCCTCTCTGGTTGTTTTCTTTTGTTTATTGAGTTAATGTTCTTGTTTATTCTCTTCAGAATTTTTCTTCAATTGCTTTCAGCACTTAAATATTGAAAATATTGAAAAATATTTACATAGTTGTAAAATCTTTTAATAGTTAATTTAAAAGTTAAAAGAATATTTATTTCTAATGTGTCGCATATTTTACTTTCTCTAGTGTTTCTTATTTCCACATTTTTCATCAGAAATATTTGCATATTTACGCGCACATTTTCAGGGTTTTTTCTGGTACATATTCCGGCTTTTAGTGATTAAAAGAGGATTACTAAATGTTCCAATAGTGGTAAATATTTAAAAGGGCAACTACCAACTAATAACCGGGAACGTCGACTAGGGAAAACAAAATTGATTTTATTTCCGCGTAATTAAAATAAACGCAAAATTGAAAATGTAAACGGAGACTTCAAATAGTAGAAATCTCGTCGCAACTGTAAACAAAACGACGCGGTGACGTGGTGACGGTTAAAATTTCAAAGTATGTGATGGTACCGCGCGCTTTTGATCCGGAAGAGGGCGAAGTAATCTCTATAATTTGTCACTAAAACGAATATGTAATACTCCTTCATTCTAGCCATGTGATAGTAATTAAAGGCGCAGCAGCAGCTTTAATTGAATGCCTCGGGTGAAGCGAATTGTGATTATTGAATGCGAAAGCCGCACTAAACGTGTCACATGTTGAAATTAACGTTGTCTTGTTCGGTTGAAATATTACGATGAATTTTGATAAGCTATGCAATGGGAATAATATTCTTTCTCACATTGTTTATCACGTTTAGTTGTGAAGATTGGCGAAACCACAACTATGTATTTAATGTGTGCAACAAATAAACGGTTCTGAATAGTCCACGAAAATATGCTGCTGAAATGTGCACAGCGGAGGTAATTTTAAATAAATAATGATCACGATTTTCAATGGTAACGAAAGAATTTTGTAACATAGAAAGAAATTTAAGGAGGCGGGCGGGATATCATAATTACTCATTAAACGGTGAAACATCGTTTCTGAATCTACAAAAATGTGTTATTTGATTTTTTTCAATTTATATTTAAAACAAGTAGTAGTAGTAAGTGAGGGTCATTGTAGTTTTCATTTTTGTTTTGTCCCAAAAGGTTGTAACGTAAGTTTCAAACTACATCGGCGGAAATGGCAAAAGTTTTGGTCAGGTAAGTGATGGAATTGCCTACAAGTATACTGTAATGTGTAGAATATTCCATTTAAATTAACAAAGTAGATGCATGGTTCGCTATTTTTCAATCACCCTGTATAGACGGATATATTTTTGGAGAATACTCTACGACGTCTATGATATTATTAAAATATTTTAGCTTAGCACTACTTACGATAACAATAGTTTTTTTAGATTTTACAATTCCCGAAGGTTGGGAACTTTACTTGCAATAATTCATCAATAGAAATGACCAAGGCAGGTGAAATTATTATTTTTTGCACCGACTAGATAGACTCGTGCCTACTCGTCTCATAAGAAAGAGTTCGTGTTGCCTACTAGTTTCCCCGAGTCTGTCTAGTTGCTGCAAAAAAGTAATAATTTCACCTGGCTTGGTTATTTGTGCCCACGCTTCACCCATGCCAAATATTGTTTCGAACTTGCACAGCAATGCCGATCTCAGATGTTAGGACTCGGCAGAGTACTGAGAGTGCTGTGAGTGAGAGGTATACGAGAGTCCTAACATCTGAGATGGATACTGCTGTAGACCATATTAGATGATTCGGTGCCTTCTACAAAGGCCTTCAAATTGTTTCGAAAATCCTTAAATTTTTTTGGATCTGGTGGTATCTTTGATCTCTTAAGCGTACACTACAGTTTTCAAATATCCTCACAGAAAGAGATGAAGGAGGTTTAAATCAGGCGATCACGCTCCTCTCTATCCATAAGCGATCATCCTTTGTGTTTTGTAGAAAGAACAGCGCTTGTTAATTGATTTGGCGAAGCAACCAGATATTGTAACCTGTCGTTCAAAATATCATCCAAATGTTGAATGCAAAATCTCCCAAGATTTGTGACACCCCGTATGTATTTTTTTATATTCGATTTCCTCAATAACGGTCAACATCGCTCTTTCCATAATTTAACGATATTCCAAATAAGAAAGAAAAGGTTTGGCTCTCTCAATTTTCAGCATACATCTCGTATGTAAGTCACGAAATATTCAATATAAAATCCATATTTAACCTTATCGTGAACCAATAAGGTTTCAAGAGCTACTCCGAATGTTCCATGTGTATATTGAATTCCATGCCTGGTGAGCAGAAGGGCATATTTCACTGAAAGGAGGACAGGCTTGCATTCGCTAGTCGCGTACAGATTTAAAATTGACCGTCGAATTCACACGGGGAAGTTTAAATGTACATATGTATATTTCCTAGCATGTTCAAATAGAATACGTAAGAGTAGGCGAGAATCGAATGTAGGAATTGCGCTGTCGTGTTTATATATACCGAATGCTAGCGATTCACGTTTTAACATTCTATAAATTACTTGCGTGTACAAAGTTTCCAGAACAGAGAAGCGGATAATCTCCATGTTATCTCTTAAAATCAATCAAGTGAAGCTTACGGCGGCATAGGCTTAACGTAGAGATTTTATTTCCTTTAATCTGGGAACGCTTAAGGAGAACCGCAGGAAATTGCCTGTATCTTTCTTATCGTTTGATCCGTTAAACACCTTTGTTCTTTCAATCGAATCTTATGAGGTACGAACAATTTATGTTGGCGGTATGTTTGACTGGTAGTGAAAAAATTTGAACAACTATACGCTCGGGATTAAATAAATTTAAATGAAATGAATTTGACGTGGCGGGAAATAACAGATAGACGCAGCAACGAAGCCTGGCAATTGAACGCAAAAATGTTTTCAATCCTTAATTACTCGGAAGACAAGCAAAAGATGGAAAATGTCTCAGTTTAAGAACTCGGCCTTTTTTAGGCGAATACGGGAACAATTTTGCATGCAGATCTCCATCTGCAGGCTTATAGGATCGAATAATTCAAAATCCGAAGCCAAATGATCACGGTTTGTGTGTAACTTTCGCCAACTGGGCCCTTGAGCAGTTGGACGTCGATCCACGTTGTGCAGAAAAGATGTTGTTTTCCGATGAAACCTATTTCTAGCTTAATAGGTTTGAAAACAAGCATAACTATAGGATTTGGGCTGATGGAAATCCTCGAGTGATTCCTCTTTATCTGCAGAACGTCATCGTGTAGTGCGGGTTTTGGACTCAAGGCGTGATCGACCCCAATTTTTTGAAGACGATGATGGAAATCATGTTATTGTTAACGATGAGTGGTGCAATAATATACAGAATATCTTTGGTCTGGACTGAGAAGTTTTAACATAAACAATGTATTCTTTCAACAAGACGATGCGACGTGTCACACATCTATCAAAAACTTCTCATCAGATTAAATTGCATTCTTACATAGAGAGTGTTCAGTATTGAACATCGGCAGCGCAATAATTCTCAGAATTATATACTTTGCTCTTCCGCAGGAAATCTCCAAACATCGCTTATTTTATCGTCTTATCTGATATTAAATCAATTCCCTTTTGGGGATTTAAATTAAGAGGTACTTTTTACTTCCGTTGTCCAAAATTTCTATTTAAACGTCGCACATTTCCGTGCGCAAGAATTACTTCGTGGGCGAAATACCTAAATTTCAATTGAATATCATTGCTTATTCATGAATTTCGGGGGTGTATGTTAGGATAGCAAAACGCTACAAATCTTCCATACACACGACTACGTCATGCATGAATATTTGGTTTTCATTAAGAAGGAACATGTATCCATCGAAATGTGAAAATAGTATTCTTATTCACGCATAAATATTTAGCATTCGTTGGCGAGCATGAATGATGTTTCCGCTAACCAGGCCCTATATTGAGTAGAGGCAATTGGGTGATCGTGAACGTTTGTAACCGTTCTCGCGTGGAAATCATATTCAATTTATGTAGACGATTGTCGGAACATATCTTGTGTACAATTTTTTCCGTATAAACGTTTGATCTTTTTACAGACGTAGATGAAATTTCATTCACATTTTATTCAAACTTGATAACGTTCATACATGCAGGTTATCCATTCCATCACGTCCTGTGTACTACATTATTATATTGAGTATCCCAACTTTCTGGAACTGGAGAAAAATTAATTTTTCTGAAATTAATTAATTGATTAATTGGCAGTTTAAATTGAAAATTAACACTGCGTTTTTTTAAACTAATTAAACTTGACCCTCACTTCGTAATTAACGTTGAATTTAAGCACTAGAAACTTAGATTAACAAGACACTTATCCAAACACGTTGCACGTCGAAGTAATGTGAGAAAGTTGTAAGTCTCCATTGCTTCTTTTGTTTGCGATAGCGAGTGTTCGATTACGGCCAATTAGAATTACAATTTCATATTAAATTTTAATCAACCCTATTCTTCTAAAAATAGATGAGTGTATAGTATGGGACTACTGAAAGAAGAGAAAGTTACGAGCAACATATTTTACCAACGGACATGACCGCATCTTTACCATGGAATTTATACTGTAAATTGAGGTAGGAAAATAAGGTGTGCAGCTGTTTATTAGGGTAGTTGACAGCAAATGAAGTTTTGCAATGTGTGACAATTTAATTTCCGGAATGGAGCTTTAAAAACCACAGAGTCGTCCAGGTTTGTGCATGTGCATATTAACCTACGGGATGCTAAAAGTGAACGCTTTTCATGTTTTGTTTAATTTTTGAATTTTTTAGTGTGTCTAAGTTAATCGTTGCAATAGGAAGAAAGATCTAATTAATGGTCATAATCACCAAATTGCCTAATCTATTAGATTATGTGTTGGTGATGTTTTGCGTTTTTTTCTTGTTCTTGCTCCTCTTAAGCTTTTATGAAAATAGTTCAACTGGGAGAAAAGGCACTTGTTACGTTCTTAAATTTATTGAATACATTTTCTGTACTCGTAAATTTAATAGTAGAGACTTTTGTGTTACCAACAAAAATTCCTTTAGTAGTGTTAGAGAGTTTGGTATAAGACTTTCCATCTGCTTTTGATAACCATAATATGCCTTATTTGTCTCTAGTTTTCTGCTTTTCGCCAAAATTAAATAAGTATTTGTATAGTAGAAATGTCTTTCGGGTGATGTCGTGTAGTTAATATTTTATTTTACTTGACGTTTCGCTGACCATCCTGTCAGCTTCTTCAGAAGCTTCTTCTCTTCTGAAGAAGCTGACAGGATGGTCAGCGAAACGTCAAGTAAAATAAAATATTAACTACACGACATCACCCGAAAGACATTTCTACTATGGATTACGGTCGTGAAAGCCTACACTCAAAGTATTTGTATGCTACGGTTAACTGACTGACTCCAACAGTTTGCGATTTATACACGTATTACGTCAAACATGTTCAACTAGGAATACTTACGCGTTTTCCACTTTCAACACTGTAGTTGACTGCAATCTTATTGGATAAAGCATAGAAGAGTACATTATTAGCTGTGTTGGCATCTAGTTCGCTGATTGCAGAATTCAACCGCAAATAGCAACCAAACAGAGAAAGCAAACAGACAGATTAAACAGTTGTGGTACGTGCACCAGTTCATTAAACTACGAAATAAATTTCCCAGAAAGATTGAGCAAATTTCATGATATTCCAATGCAACGGTAGCAAATATTGACGGAAAGCTCGTTTATCTCTGTTAACATTAGCGATTGCTGACGATTAGTAAACCAGTAAGTTCGTAAATAATATTAGTTGTAAGTAATACGTTTAAACAAAGTAAATTTTCGGTGTATAAGTGCTGTTGCAGAGCAAATATGATTTTTAGAAAGAAGGTCTAGGCTAGGAAATGTGCTAGGTGTATCTTATGATGTTAATACAGGTTGGTCTACAAATTTCCTAGTGTTTTTTTTATATGGCAAACTACATTTTCTACAAGAGATTCTAACTCTCTATTTAGTTCTTTCGTTACTCCTATTACTTGATTTTAATTGGACTACAACAAACACACTTCATTTGGCCGATACCTATGCGTCGATCCTCATTTTCAACTGTTGACAGAACATTCATTCGGATCGACGCACTGTGTGGTGCCGAGTGTGCCGATATTTCTAAGTAATTGTGTCAAAAATATCAACGATGATAATACAGAAAAAAACGAAAGAAAACCAAAGAAACTTAGGACTTATTAACTATTAGAGCCATAGTGAAGCAAATCGTTTAGTTTGTGGTAAGTTTAGAGATGTTAAAGAAGCACACGAAGACTTAAAACATTTTTTTTAAAGGTTACAGTCGATGACTTAATTCTTGTTGCCAAGTGTTAGTTTGTCGTATGCTAGTGCACGTCGAGAAGGAAAAGCGAAATGGAAGTAAAATTTGACAATTGTTATTTTGGTACAATTCACTGCAAACATGATTGGTGTACCTGAATTTGTTTCAGACAAATTCAGGTTACATCATACGTCATAAACAAATATGATGTAACTACAAAGTTTCCGTGTCCGTTTCCTATGACGTCACAGGTGTGTTGCCATTGGTTACAATAATTTGAATGATGAAATTCAAAGGTATCATTAGGTGATAAACACTAAACACTTTCAGTGTTACTGGAAAGTGGATTAAAGTGTCGATAACACCAAGAGCTGGTTTACAAAAAGTTGAAATCTACATGTTTATTCTAAAAGCTTTCGCAAAGGTTAACACGAAAGCGTGGGCTACTTTAGCAGCTTATTGCTTTGTGGTTTGCTTTACTTACTTTTCAAACCTACGCTAGGCTGAAACTCATAAACGAAACGCTAAAAGTGCCAAAGCTGGGGGTATGGAGAGATTCGGTGTATGAAATAGACGTTTTATTAGCGATCTTCAATCGGGAGGTACTTCGGACTAGAATGATATTATCTTATTTGCTTTGCGTAGACGGTTGTCTATTGACATTGGTATGTGTGGGTGGGCTATTAGTTCTTGTAACTCCATGGATTGTTTCTTTTTATTTCAGAGATGTTACTGCTTAAATTTCTACGCCTATTTATTGACGTTCAGTCCATTCTTAGCGTATCTCAATTTATCGTACTATATAAACGCAATAAGTCAGTAAATGGGCTACGAACCGAATTTAGTGGTACCCATTTATTCTTCACCAGCAGAAACAATTCAGCCAGTCAACGCGTCATCATCATTTCCAACATGCACCTACAATCTGCATAAATGCATCTAGATCGTACTGTTTGACCGATCTGCTGATTGGCATCAGTACAGAAGGCGAACATAATCGTCTCGCATTTTTAGCACACACATGACAAATAGCAGAACGTCGCGGAAGAGTCGATTAGCGTAACGATGTTGGATTAGCGGATAATACGCGACAATTCGTTTCAATTCCGCAAAATGTGTATGCGCTCGGAAATGGAGAGGCTCTGAACGATTTTTAATTCGCACCGATGCGAACGCGTCGAAAATCATCTGTCTGAAAGCGAGAAGAGGACCGAAAACGAACCGAACGTACCGAAAACAAGAGTTAAGAGCGAGAAAGGTGGGAGAAATAGATTTCTCTTAGCGAAATTGTGATGGTAATTTTATTTCTGCGTCTCCTATTATTCTTCCAGACGATTACCGGTACATTAACTGAACTGCGAAATGGCAAAGTGTGCAGTATAATTTTCTGCTGCTTTCGTTTCGCTGGATATAAACGCCTCGGACAAAAATAGTTACGATGGCGTGTTTTATATTTAGGTGTTCGATTTATTTCACAATGTAATGCTTTTATATTACATTATAAATAATAAATATTTTGTACATTAAATTACAAGATATCGCATATTTTACGCCCCCCCAGCTACCTGTAATTAAAAAATATAGTGAGAGTAATCAAATGTCGCAATAGAAATGACAATGAAACTTAAAAAAATGGCAAAAATATTAGCGATTCGAAGCCTTGAGGCAAAGTTGAGCGCAAACGTTGTTAAAATGTGTAATCTAAATATATGCTTGGATTTGCGAATGTAACCGGTGATCTTTGAACCAAATTACGTCAATCATTATATGAGAGTATTCAAGTGTCGGGCACTGTGTATGTTTGACTTTACTAACCTTGTCAACACGAAAGCTTTTGAGGTGGGCGGTATATATGACGAGCAACTCAATCCATGACAGCTTGGCTACAAAAGTTAATGAAAATATTAGACAGCGCATTAATTTTCGTTTATATAATCTGCTATATCTCTTTTTTTTCGGATATGAACTGTTTACGCCAGACATTTAAGTTTTTAATAGGAACACTTATATTCAATGAGGGCGAAAAGCAGCTTATGAACGTGTTCTGAAGGTAAGGTGAACGACTTTAGATCATTAAAATTTTTGTAAAATTTTCCAACATAGATAGAGCTTAATTTTTACTTAATAATAATAATAATGATAGTAATAATAGTGAGATACAGACTTTATGATTAAAGGTTAAGTGGGATTTTCGATATTACCTAATCTATGGCTAAGTCAATGATCTTAGCTTTATTGAAACAATTAAATTCATTTTGTTACAATTATTTTCTCTCAATGCTAATCTGTAGTTGAGCAAACGAATGGTAGTGCCTTCATTACATTAGTTATGACTAAAGTTGTAAAGAAGCAGTTTGGTCTACACGATGTTATCAAAGCTTACTTATATGCATTTTAATTAACTTCAACAACATGTAATAAACCATCTAGCAGAAGTCAGTTTCGTATAACTTGCGCTCTATTATAGTAGCACAAATTTAATAAGTATTATAATAAGACCAATATCGTTACTTTGCCAACGGTAGGCATTCTAACTAACCTTATTAAATATTGCGTCCGAAGCGGGCTAAAACGTAGTCTTATTATAGATTTAATTTGCGATAATAGAATATTCTGGAATGAGCTGAATTGGCCCTTTTCACCATATTTAACCCTGAATAAGAACCATTTAATGATAGACATGCTGCTGATAAATAGCTACTTGAACTTTTCCCGCAGAACAAAGTTTATAGACAAAGAATAAATTTCAATTTAAATGTAACGGAGTTTTCTGGTGAACGAACAATTTTCCGTGGATTATTCAAATTATTCATGACTATATGCACATATAGAACGAATAGCGGCGGATGAACTAAAAATATACATCGCTAGCTTACTGATAAGAATCTCTCTTAGATATGGAATAGTTTTTTAGTATCTTCGGAAATAAAAAGTAGTAGATCAAGTCGCTGAAATTTCGCTTTGTATCTCATCTTGATTGAGGAGAGAAATTAAGTTCTCAATCCTGGCAGTATTATGTATTTGTTTGCCTAAAAGTAAACGTAAAAGAAAACCCAATAAAGTAATCTACCTTTCGTTACAAATTGAATCGAGGTTGATTGAAATTGAGGAAGCATCTTCTTTACTATCGCAAATTAATTAAAGTTGTTTCTTTTCAGGGTGTCTTTTTTTTTAACAATTAGCAGGACTCCAAGACGGTAAAGCAAGAACTGTTTTCTACTTATTCCGACGTGAAACAATTTTATTCGACGTAATTCGTTTACTTCTGCAAGCTGCAGGAAATAAACGAAGTTTTAAGCTACAAATCACGTAACAAACAATCCTGGGTACAGAATTTACAAGATGAAAGAGTTTATATCTTTTTCTAGCATATACAGGAGTCGCGCAGAAATTCTGCCGAAGGATGGTTAACAACAGAAATGTGGCGCATTGTCTTGATGCAGAATCCTTCCACAAATCCGGTATTTTCTTCCTTAATCTTTGCATCAATCAGTGCATCGATCTACGTTTTGTTTCTGGGTCGTATTGAAAGATCCATGTTCATCGCATGTAATGACACGTACGTCTGTTTTGTTTTTTTCTGGCGCGTTCTATGACGTCAGAAAAAATGTTCCTCCGATTGTCTTTTTATTCTTGGGGGATAATTTTTGGACAAAAAAATATGTTTAATTCGTCGCGCAAAACTTGTCTTACTGTCTCTTTGTTAACATTCACCATGGCTGCAACCATCCGAATGCTTAGGCGTCGATCTCTTCGTACAATTTCGTGAATTTTCTGAACGTTTCCTTCAGCTCTTGAACTCACAGGTACCGGTGCGTTCGTTGTCCTCAACCTCTTGCCGACCTCCTGAAAACCAGTTGCCATTCGAAAACACGCGCACGTGACATAGCATTGTCACCAAATATCTCCTTTAACATTCGACAACATTCCGTTGGTGATTTTTTAATTTCACAGACAAAGGTTCAAGGTCCTCAAGGTTCCCCGGAGATGAGGCGCGCAGCCTCGTCATACCTCGTATGTTTCTGTAAGTTTTAATTTTACCAAACTGCTTTTGCTGCCCCTTAATTGAATATAAACACATTCCAAAAGGTCCGTATGTGAAATCGAATTTAAAGAAAATGAGAGCAATTCTTATGTGTCGCAAGCTGTAATAATAATTTGTTGCAGATTTGTGACTCCTTCCTATGGAATTCTTATGCATTACTTCCCCGTAAATTTTGTCGATCTAGTTCGCATTAACATGTATTTTATTGGGGTCACCATGAACTAAAACACTTGACCGCCTCCTATTATTACACTTGTAGAATTTCTCATAATGTTGCATCGGGTTCCTTTGTTAATGTTCTATAGCTCGGCATAAATTTGCAATATTATTGTAGTTGTCCTACAAACAATATCCGCTTTCCACAGCGTTGCCGGAGTTAGATCCATACTATATGCAAAATCAAAATAGCATATCACGCTGGCGAGCGATTGAATAGTTATGCGTTTCAGTACCGGAGATTAAAAACCACGGTCAGCCTGAGTCCATTTCCGCCTTGGAGTAATTCCGCGTTTTATATCAATTTATTGTATTTCCTGCTTATCATCGATCCCATCTGTACGATGGCATCGCCGCTCCTATTCCAGGCTCCATGAACGCATTCGCGGCGGTGATTAATACCTGCCGGTTACGATGTGAAAAGGAACACCTTGAAACTGCAGACGTTCCAATAGATAAAGGGAAAAAACCGTTTGGGTTTCGTGCGATTGTCTTCGAAAGCGCAAATGGGAATATGCTCATCAATAACAAATGCTTTGTGTGGAGAAAATATTTGATCTAATAGATTCTATTATCTCCCATGCGTTTTGTCGATTTATTTATTCGAAATTGGGGAAACCCAATTTATTCAGCTGGTCTTTATTTTCTTCCAAAAAATACGGATAATTTTATCCCTGGGTGACAATTACCCCGAAAATAGGAGGCAATTTTTCTACCTTTTGGGGGTAATATTACGGGCGCGGGTAAAATAAAAACATTAGTAGTTAGGTAGTTGTTTATTTCTATAAATTAGGACTTACTTAATAACAACAAATAGACTTTTGTTCAAAGAGTATTTACAAAAGAAAATGGATACAAAAACAGCTATTGTCCCTTTTCACCACTATCGTCGTTTGCTGGACTTACTCCCTTACTCCCACACTCCAAAAATAATAGGCCAGAAAAAGAATTGCTGCTCTAGAAGATGGGTTCACGGCCACTAGAACGACCTTTGCGATGGACCTGAAATTCCTAAGCGTGATGTATGCGTGGCGCTAATTACAGTTAATCTCGATGCTGGGAAGTATGAATGGTATGGCGGGTACGCCGGATTTCGAGAAATTGGCGGACATAGTCTCAAAAAAAAAAAAACTTTTAGTTGATCAAAATTACAAAAAAAAAATACCAAAATTATGGAAGGCGACAAATTAAAAAAAAAATAATTGGTGTATAACGGCACTTATTTAAAAACGGCCGTATTAATGTTATCATCTTTATTACCGTAAGCTGAGTGATTTATTACAGCGTGTAAATCATTACTATCACTAGATAAATCGAAGGTACGTCATTGCCGCCAGTTATTTGCAAAATGTAACAAAAAGATCTATGAGAAGAACAAATTCAAAGTTGATATTGTTTAAAAATCAATAAATAAGCAATTGTTAAGTAAGCAATTGTTGTTTTACTGATACGTAGCTATAGCCATTACGTTCTCTTAAACTAATAAATGTATTCTCTTCATATTGCATAGTTCACTGCATCATAATTTTAAATAAACATTTTCTTAAATTTGAGATTAAAATTATTCCATTTGCCACAAGAAAGTTTATTGTTGTTACTTCAGTAATATTTCACTCCTGCATGAACTTTTTAAACAAATTTACATTGAAACATTTGTATCTACTACCTCTTGTTTCCCCAAACATTACTTATTTGCAATTAATATATTTTAAACATCTGGCAGCTTATCTTACGACCGGGATTTGAATTTCAAATTTCGCGCAGTCCGTACTTGAGACAGAATGTAGTTCTTTCTCTATCGATCCTAGTGGCTTCAAAGGCCATATTAAATGGCATTTCCATTTATATATGTTGTAAGGTTGTAAGAATGAGGTATAAAATAGAAAATTCATTTCACAAAGTTGACTACGGAATAAATAGGAAGCCGCGGGATATTTTCTCGATAATTACGTAATATTAATTTGAATAAATTTGTTTACGAAAGACAGACCTATGTATTAGTTGAAGTTATTAATGGAAAATATGTGTGAAGATTTCAGAATATATTTTCAGCTTTTCTCTCGACGCTAGATGTATTTATAATGCAGACGTTAAATGATACATTTTCATGAAAAGCTTATGTTTGAAATTGTTAAGAAGACACCGACTGTTTTGTTAATGCTTATATAAGAACCATTAACACATGAAATTAAATACGTATATACATTCCATTGATGTTTATACGAACACCTTAGCGAGGAATGTGAAAAAACTTCAAAAAACTACGTCAGTCCGTTTCAATTTTACTCTTCATTCTTCCCGTAGCGCGGTACTAAACCTAATTACGCGATCAAACGGCGAAATCGGAAACGTATATCGGACGGGGAAGTAAGGGCACATTGTTTATTTTTAAAAATCAATGTCGACGTTAGTGCTGCCTAGAGTGAAATGTTTAACTTTCCTGTTACGTTTTGAAAAATTCGATTTTGATGAGGGGAATAAATCAATTTTTTTATGTCTTGTCTACCACCCACTTATGTTTACATTCTCTAAGGAGATGTGTGTCTTTATAGAAAAAATATACGGAAAGTAAACAAATACCGAAATTTATCGAAAGGCATGTGATAATATTTACATTTAGGTAAATTTTTATGAATGGAAAACATTTTTCGCTGTCCATCGTGTCCACTTTTCTTTCGAACGCCGGTATTTATAAGTTTCACGTCTCGCGCGTATATGTATAATAAAAGTTAAAAGCGAAAGCGTTCTTGAAAAACATCGGAGACGATAATCGGCTCTTACACAAATGCTGAAACTATTTTCGCCTGAAATTAAAAAGGAGTGATTATAATTAGACACAAGAAGTACAAAAAGCTCCAAAAATTTTCGGACCAGATACATTAATTTGAAACCTTCAAGGTATTGATGATGAACATATTTTTTGCGACGGGTCTTAAATCCAAGAGTATTGCCAAAATAATAAAAAAACGTACAAAATTTTGGTGTTAATGTACAGCGCTGGAGGGGTGCTTACTATTGTTTAATTATATTCTCTTCTTCGAATCGATGGAGAGCGAAGTCAGGGAACAAAACGAGGAATAAGGAAAAATATGAAAAAATAGTGGAAGATGCCGAACAGCACAAGGAAGTCTGGAAACAATATTTTAGAGAACTGCTACAAGCTAATTAGAAATGGAACCGATAGAAGAGAAATCAAATAGAGCGGCAACAGATGACAGAAGAAGGACCAAGGAGAACAAAAGCAAAAAATGGGAAAGATTAGGGAATACACGGCTTTAATGTAGAATTTATCATGTACGAAGGAGAAACATTATGGAAAAGACTATACTAGCTGATTAAATAAATTATAACCGTAGATAAAAAAATCCGGTTTTCAACAAACTGATCACTTTCCGTATGGTCCAGACACGGTTCCCAGTGAAGCCTACAGTTTGGGTGCATTTTGAAGGTAAAGCATTGGAGTATATAAGAAAAATAAAGCACATAAGAAGGGCAAAAATACAAGGACAACTGAGAAACGCTAAGAGAAAGCGAATGAATGGGAAGTAAACCAGGAAAAAACAAAAATAACAAGAATGGACAAAAGATAAGTAAGAATAAAACCGCTGAAATACAAAACTGCACAGCGTACTCAGCTTGAGCTGGAAGACAAATGATGGAAGAAGGAATGTGGAAATTAAACAAACAATAATGAACAAGGTTTACCAGAAAAAATAGAAATTTCTGAAATGATCTCCTCTGCATCTAGACATAACTGTGTATGGCTTAAATATAGAGGGCAAGCTAGGTGTTGTAGTAAATCACACATTTTTCGGTAAAACACAGCCTTGCGACCACAACAGCTGTTACGGATGGAGACGTGAGTATCGCAGATGTATATTTACATTTACATAAATCGACAGTGTCACACAATTACCATCATAGACATACCTATTCGTATTATTAAAGCTGCCGGGATGTTAATCACTATACGGCATGTTTTGATGTATTATTTGTGTATCCTGGTGAAGGACTTAATTTTAGCGTGTTTTCAAGCGTAACAGACAGCCATAGTGATTTTATGTGCGTTACAATAATATTGACATTTTTTTATCGCTTTCAGATTAGCACATTATCGCTAGTTATTCAATATTACCAACAAAAAAATGTATAACGAGGAAATCTAGACCGATACTTTCGCTACTATGTTAATACTGATCGTTCAATACTTGCGTCAGATAGTTCAATAATTATTTTATTGATTAGTTTCTCGTATATCCGTTGATACGGAGAATTTAGTACAGCAAGTACTGGAAATAAATGCTTCTTTTTCCAGTGTGGATATGAACTTGTTGGCAATTTCAAATAACTTGGGGACAATTAAAACATTTGTTCACATTCGATAGTGAAGCCAACATAAAACCAACATATATCCGGTTTATATGAGTGGAGGTAAAACATGATTGAAGTTTGTCATTTCTAATCATAATTCGTTGGAATCTTCTCGATCAATTCGATGTCGCATGTCATTTGAAGATATTAAGATGGTAGAAACGTGCATTCTATGTAAAAAAGATAAAAAAAATGAACACATCTAATATGCGTGAAAAATCTAAAAGTCCTGAATTCTTTAAAACTATATTTAGCGCTTTTGTAATCTATTTATCTATCTTTATAATCTACAATCAATCCGATGTTGCTGTCGACGAAATAATTGAATAGTTTGAATTTCAAGGATAGTTATGATGTATACAATTGCATCTAGATCCAGACGTTCGCATTGTTATTTTTGCGCTCATCGAAATCGGAAGTTTAAATATTATGGCATTTAGGATATTTAAACAAGCGGATCCATATGTACACGTCATATTGTTGCGCTCGTAACTACACAAGTCATTGTAGCCGTTGTATGGAATAAGCATTCTTGTGTGATATGTTGCGTCTAGATAAAAATAGAAACGAGATTGCCGATTGCTTGCATCAGTGTTGCTTTAATAAACAATGACATCTTACTAGATACACCAAACTTCTATTTCTTGAGTTGTTGCTGCGGTCTTCCACTAAGTCCCTAGTTTTAAGGAGCTTTCTCAAACTTTTGACGCTTACGTACCTGCTTTTCGACAGATTGTAATAAACTTTCTTATTGTTCTTCATTATATACAAGTACTTACATACATACTTGATTGGCCATTTAAAAAGGTAATGTTACGATGCTTTTTGCGGTTCAAGTACTTAATACTGAATTAATATGTTACTAAGTATTGTAGGAATTACATTTAAAGTTTTTTTTAAAATAAATTTCACCTGATTTTATTTGGATCCATGTAAGCCTACTTGAACTTTTGTTCAACATCAATTTTAAATTGGTCTTGTAGAAAATAATGCATTTCTTTTTGTACCTCTTATATGTACAAAGACAGATTTTGGTCTTTTTGAAAAAACATAGATAGATAGATTCCTCATTTTGAAACTTTTTTCAAAATGTGGAATGTAGATTTTAAATCAGCGCAAATAACTGAAAAATATTTAACTAAATCTTCATATTCAATGATAAGAAAGTTACCCATGAAATCTCATTCGGTGTCCCACCCTGGTGTGTAGTAATATCCTCTTAAATAACATAATTTTTTTTTAACTTTTCATAGAAGTTAGAGTTCGTTCTGAAGAAATACGGTGGCAGTTATCGTCTTAAAGCCATATGTGTGCATATTACTAAAATATACTAATAGATGGAGTTATTCAACGATGTTATTGAGAACATACAAAATTAATAAAGGCGATTTTTTCTCACATCATAAGAGATAAAAGTCAGTTAGGATTGAGGCGTGACTTAGAGCGCCACAGCAATACGTCAGTATTAGTCGGGGTAGAAAGACGGCATCATATATGCATGATATAAGTTACGCCTTGATCCTAACTGACTTTCGTATGACGAATTTTTATAAAATAAGAAGAAAGTAAGAGCACGTTTGTTTGAAAAAATTGAAGAATAAGTTGAAAGCCTGTTAAAGAAGGTGCTATTCATTTTCAGCTATCCAGCTATGAATGTTACCTTGTTTTGCAGCGATCAACAATTCCAGACTTTGAGCAATTTCTCTCTTTTTGTTTGCCTACATTTGGATTAATCGTATTAATTTTATTTGCAAAGCATACATATCAAGTATTCCTGCGGTTTTTGGGTGTGTAGTAAGTTTATTTAATACCAGTGTGATTGCTATTTTGAATTATTCTCCGAGTGTAGATTTGCAGCGGAAGGAGGTGGTTTTTCGAATATTTGATATAATTATTACTCGTACGGGTTACGGTTCTCAAAAACTAGTTTGGTAAACCTTTTCGAAACCTTATTTAGTTCAACTCAATTATTGGTCCAGTTTTGTATACACCGGTTGATAAGAAAATCTGATTTAAATAGCTTCAAACGTATATATAACGAAACAATATGTTTCATAGACCTCATATGTTTTCACAAAGAAGGGGATTTACCTCAAGTTCCTTTGGAGTTTTGGGAAATTAAAATAATATAAATGTTTTATAAAAAGAATAGCAACAAACGTCCAAAGAGGACTCTAAAAAATTGGTACTAATCGATAAATAAGCGCCCACGCAATATAGCTTGTCAATATCAGACTGCTGCAATCCGCACGATATGATTAATTTTGTTCTGTTATAAAAAAAACGCGTATTTCATATAAAACTTCCATTTAGTAGATCGGTTCTAATCTATAAGAAATTAATCTTTTCAATCAGAAAGGGGTCTCTTTTTCGTCCATTTCATCCTCTTCTCTCCATTATATTTAAAAAAATTAAATGACTGACGTAGTAAAGAAAATGTGCATTTTCATTATGAGGTAA
>LR736880.1:604468-720207 GCA_902654985.2 Oryctes borbonicus
ATAACAAACGCCAAGTGCGTACACCAGAGAATATTTTATTTTTAATGTCTTTCTCAAACTTCACAGCACAAGTTTTGGTTCGATAGAATATTAAGACTTTGTATACAGGGTGTCTCACCGGGAACTGCATCGATCGATGTATGAAAGAGTATACATTGGAAAATTCTGCCTTTCAACCATGTTGTTTGCTTCAGAGATTAAATTAATTAAATTAATTATGCTACGTAGCAGGTTCGACGTTATTGATCGGCTGAGTGCAGCTATTACTTGATTCCTATCGGTAGACAAGTTGATGCTTTTGCATGCAATCTTAAATTTCCGCCTGGTCACTTGCTTAACAGTGTTTAGCAAAACATTTGCAGTTAGTTCGGTTGCATCTCAATCAATATTCAGTTGCATCAAGATTGAGATATAATCCTGGCCTAGATTGTTAAGTAAACGTCCGTCAGACATAAAACTATATCGCTAATGTTGGAGATGTTAAATAGAGTTGGATCTTATACTTCTCCGCACTAAAGAGGAAGCCAATTGGAATCATACATTGTCGGTGTTTTAGACATGAACTTTACAAAATAAGAGATAAACCAATCAGCGACTTTGCCCTACACTCTATAAGAACTTAACATTTCGGTCTGTCTATCTTGTTGAATGCAGTCACAGGTCCTGTGCAAGTCACAGAAAATTCCGGTATCCATCTTATCTTTCTCAGCAGTGTGCAAGATTCGCAGGTAAAACTCAGCAAGAGCCGTAGATGTTGATGTACATACACTGCCGTTCAGAGAAGTTCGGTCGGTTGGTAAAAAACATGAAAAGGTTACAGAAACAAACGAAACTAAAAACAAAATGCAATTTTATTGTATGTACAGGTAAAAAAGACAAAAATAAATAAATAAAAAGTTATTGTGGCCTAATATAACATACTCAACATTATATTTTTTTTTCATCGAAAAAACCTCCTTTGCTGTTAATCACCGTTCGAACTATTCTAGGCATTCTTTCGATAAGTTGTCAAAATGTTAATTATCGAAAATTATTTTCTTAATTTACATTGACGAATTATTAAAAGATCTGATAAAGAGAACTATTCCTTGAGATAACGATTCAATCAACAAAAGAAATAGCATACACTAGGATGATACTTTTTCGAGCAAGGTAATCGAGAAGGAGTTCCACCTAGTGAATGGAAATCACAATTAATTGGTTTTAAGTTGTAGACAAGCTACGTATTCATGTGTAACAATCAGAAATTTCCCTCCATTTACGTGTTACCCACTAAGAGGAAATAAAGTTAAAGAGCTCATAGATCTTTAGCTGGAAATGTAGATAACTAGATTTATGCTCACGCAGATGTGGGCATCAATTCCTACTAAATTACAGCGCGAAATGCGGCAATAAAAATATAGTTACTGTTGACATGTTGGCCAAAATACTAGAGCAATTAAACGCTAATTATTTGAGTTACTCACTCCATGCAATTCAAGTAGTTTCCGTGTTATTTTTAAATATTTAGTATTCGTCAACAGCGAAAAGCGATTAATAAAATTTATTACCGCGTAGCAATAATCGCGTTTTATTCAAAATTGCATTACATAGAAAATACTGTAGCGAAACTAATCACGTACTGTATTGTTTTGATATATGCGCATCTACGTAACAGATATGTATTAAATGTCGATGATAAATCGGTACCATATATCTAGAACATTGTTGTTTTCTCTGTTTGTTTTAAATGTGCCGTTAGGATAAATTATCGTCAAAAGTTCTAACGATATGAAAGAAATTTATCGGTTTACGCTTTTGTTATCCGAAAAAGATCCGGTGAAGACGAATGGATAAGTTTCCAGTGAATCATTTATCATTGAAGATTTAAATGTGTGTAGTTTTCGACGAGAGTGGTATTCCGAATATTGTAAAAGTGTAGCCACCTTAGTTGGATACGAACCAACCACGAGATGCAAGTTTTAGAAGTAGGAGGAACTTAAAGTTTTACAATGTTTTTTATTTTTCAGAATTTTCACAATGATATCACTGGATATATGAAAACCATATAGCAGGAAGTTTAGAAGAACTTTATTGCACGAAAATAAAGAATAGAAGCGAATATTCGATTTTTGCTTTAGTTAATTCGTTTGCTCTATTTTACTTGACCCATTTGTTATTTTATTTCAAACAAATATAAATTGTGGGTATTTTCTCGAATTATTATGCGCCTGTAACAATTTAGTTGAATGTGTACAGAAGTCCTTAAAAACCTCAAACTTTGACTCGTCTCTCCAAAGCACGTGTTTCCAATCATCTAACGACCAATCTAGATGAGAACGGGCCCACTGTAGCCCTTTTGCTCTGTTGCCCCGACGTAATAAGGATTTCCGAATGGCAATGCGTCCATGAAGGTCCGCTTGTTGAAGTCGACGTTTTACCGTACTCGCCGAAACTTGTTCTTCACGGCCGCGACTGACTTCGGCTGCTATTTGTGGCGCTGTTAATTTTCTATTGCGTTTGCTTAATAATACAATTCTCAAATCTTCAGCTTTTGTTGTTTTCCTAGATGCTCCAGGACGAACACGATTTTCTATAGTTTCAGTTGTCCGATATCTCTTTATGATGTCATTTACTGTTGAACTTCTCATATTTATTTTTTCAGCAATTTGTCGCCCCGAATATCCTTCTTCAAACAGCGGAATAATGCGTGAACGTTTTTCTGCACTGGTAGGCTTGCCACGTGCCATTTTGAAGTAAATTTTCTTAAAACTTTCGCGCAAAAACGACAGATGCACACCAACACACGTTTAACAGTAAAATGAAGCAAATTTATATCTTTACGCCCGTGATAAATAAACAAGAATGATACTGCGGTATATTTCCTAAATGTATTGTTCGTTAATAATCTCCAAACGACCCGTTTCAAAAGATCGGTACTTCCGAATAATTCTTGGAATGATAATAAAAGGGACTTTATTGTGGTCGTCGCAATATTTCTACTTTACATAATAATTTATGGCTTTAATCCCTTAGAAAAGAGTGTATGCTTAATATTTTTCTAATTTTATGTATTAATAATTGTATACGGTGTGATATAATAGATTTTTATTGTATGACCGAACTTCACTGAACGGCAGTGTATCTCGACTGATCTTTCAAGAAATTTACTTCTGTTCAATGGAACATTCAACAACGGAAGATGTTTGTGGAAACGAATCGCGGATTTCTTCCTACATGGGAAGAATCCGACAAAAGTTATTCGTTTCCGAAGTGCGTTGAAGCAAATGGTCGCAAATTTTGCCACAGTTCCTATGGAAGATCGAAAACGGTAGGTGACGATAGGTATACAATCGCCTATTTGCCAGAAGTGATTGTCTTTCTCTGAAAAGCCAATCCACAACAACGAACTATCCTTCACTACGATAATACGAATTCACATATAGCTTAAAGGAGTTCTCAGAGCGGCACGGCATCGAGTTATTTGTATAGTCCCGACCTAAGTTTCAACGACTTTTTCCGGATCCCTAGAATCAACAATGGTCTGCATGGTCAACGGAAGTCACCGAAAAAACCAGTTGATGCCTTTAACATGGTAATTTTGACTCTTCCAACTAACGATTCATAATTGCTCAAACGATGCTAATACTAAAAATACAACTCTCGTATATGTTTAGATTATAATTTCCACCGGAGAATTACATACAACCGTTCCCACATCAATAAAAATAGTTCTTATTTTTTCTAAAATTCTCCGGATCTTCCGAGAATGCGTAGGCACCAAAGTAAGCATTTACTATCTCCTTGGCAAATAAATATTTATTTATAATCCGACGAAAATCCTTGTTTTTATAGTGGTGGTTGGAACGGTAAAGTTAAACCGTTAAGGTGTGTAAACATCCCTATTTATTATTTTGATTTTCCGTAGCTGTGTTCTGCCGCAACGTGGTTATAACGGAAGGTATAAAGTTCACGTATCTAAGATATTTCCCTTCCTGTGCAGAATGTTGCAGATACGCCGGTTTGCTGTTAAACATGGTATTTAACCTAGGGAGCAACTTCTATATATAGTTTGTTGGAAGATAATAAATGTGCAGTGGAGTATGCCTTTATATTTATTACGAAGCATCTTAAAGTAAGTTGGCGGGCTGTTTTATTAATTCCGGTTATTGTATATTGTTATTGTTATATTGTGAAAACGATTTTATTGAAATAAAGAAACACATACAAGATTTACTCTTGCTTTTCGAATTGAGAATAACTCTTCCGCATTTAATAATGGAGAGGGTTCATGTTTTTATCACTAAAGATGTCTTTAACGTCACCAAAATTTAAGTGGATAAAAGCTAAACCGCTTTTTACGTCTTTTTTATTGAAAACATTTTGAAATTTCTAAATGTACATAGAATTACTTGCTGCGCAAAACTGTTAACAACCACAAAAATATTTGTAAATCTAAGCTGATATTGTTGAGTACAAAGAAACGAGCAGCGCTCCACAATGCTTTAAGCAAAATGTTGATGTCGAGCATTGGTATTTTAATGCTTTAATATTCACGCATATGTTCACGTTTGGACAACAAATTTGATCTTCCGCAAGGTCCTGCGTTGGGCCCAGCGTTGTTTCTGCAGAAAAGTATTTTGGGAGTTATAGTGAATGTGATGAGAACACATAAATGTAAAGCAAAGAAGTGAGTGTATTAATGTTCACTGGGTTATGCTTCTTTGAGATGTGTGTATATATATTTTTGAACAGAAATAGGTTTATAAGGATTTCTGAGATTCATCAGCACTGCGCAAGGGCTGTTGATCGACTCCGCGTTTCCTTTACAACGACCGAAAATTTGCATTAATAAAATTATTTAATAAGTTACCTTGATATTTGGTTAATTCCACGAATTTAAATTACTTCAAGAGAGAGTTGAAATCGTATCAAATTGATACTTTAAATGAATCAATTAATGATTGACTTATTGTTATAAATGTATTATTATAATCATATACATACAGTGCTCGACACTTGATAACTCTCACATTGATGTAATTTGGTTCACTGATTATCACTGGTTGTCAAGTTGTTACAGTACTTGGTTGTCAGTGTGGGTTGTGGAAGAACTTTGTGTTTAGAAGAAAGAGGCAGAAGCAGAAAGTCCAAACTTTTCGACAAGAAGGCTACTCGAATCGAGAAATCGCCAGAAAAATTGGACGAAGCACGTAGTTAACGCTTATCGAAAACTATGGCAATAATTGGAGCGTCGTGCAATTTTGCGGATGGCGTCCAATTCTTGTGCTACAGCTAAGCAAATTAGGGACAGAGTCGGAAGTCATGCTTCCGTACGAACCATCCAAAGGGTAATAAAGAAATGTCCACACTTGAAAAGAAGAAAACTGCCCAAGAAATCTCTCCTGCTGGAGCATCATCGTGAATGGGTAGATGAGTGGAAAACAGTTGTATTGAGTGGTGAAAAAAAGTTTAATTTGGATGAACCTGATGGCTTCCAATTTCATTTTCACGATTTGAGGTTGGCAGAACGATTTTTATCACGTTGTCATAGCCGAACTGGATCAGTAATGGTTTGGGGTGCGATTTCAAGTCGAGAGTCAGCGAGAGTGGAAGTTCTGGAAGGAAGACAGACTGCTCAAAAGTACCTGGAGTTGCTCCAGAGACAAATCGCTAATATTGACTTGGTGTTTCCCGATGAAGAATGGACATTTCAACATGATAATACGATAGTTCACACAGCAAAAATAATCAACACATGGATCAACGACAACAATATCGATGTTCTGGAATGGCCTGCCCTTTCCCCAAACATGAATATTTTAGAAAACTTATGGGGCTGGATGAAGAGACAAATTTACAGCGAAGGAAGATAGTTTAACACCAAAGAAGAACTGATGTTAGCCATAAGAATCACTTGGGGAGCAATTCCAATGAATTTGTTAAATAATTTATTTACTTCGTCACCTCATCGCAAGTTAGCAGTTATTGAGAAACGAGGAGGTCTTACTTATTATTAAAATAAAAGATAGTTGCTTTATTTCTATTTCTTGTTGTTTTTTTTTGGGTGAAAGTAATCAATTGTTTCTCTGAAAACTATTATCAGAGTGGAAAGAAATTGTTAAGGCAAACTGGTGTTTAGATTTGTATTTACAAGGGACCTAATTTAACCATTTTTATAGTCATTTTAACTAAAACGTTAGTGTTTCAACGAAATGGCGTCAATTGTGGAATGAGAGTCATCAAATGTCACAGCACTAATTCGTAGTACTAATTGTAGTGAAAAAATGTAAGCGGACGCCATGAGAGTGTCGTTAGCTACAGTAATAACTCCCAGACCCTTTTCCTATAATAACCTCATTCCATCTGATAATGAGAAAAAGAAAACAAGGATATTATAATACAATATGACACTTTTGCTTGGCTACATCTTTTTGTTTAACAATTAACTTATTACGTATTTAATTAATTACTCATAGAAGTAAATATTTTGTTATGAAACGACACTGTTAGCTTTTTTGCGGTAAAAGGAGTGTGCGCAAATTTTAAAATTATTTTTATAGTGGTAGTATGGAATCAATATTTAGGTAATAGATACCTCAAACGTTAATTTTAGCATGAAGTTCATACATTCGATAGAAATTATGGCGAAGGTTACACGCAAATAGATACTAAAGATATTCTGGTGAACGTAAACTTACACGAATTTAAGAATGATTTCTACAGCTGGATATATATATATTAGTATATAAAAAATAAAGTAATTAAATTTCAGACAAAACAAAACGTAGTGTTAGTACACTACGTTTTGTTTTGTCTGAAATTCAGCGCTTTTTGGTTAAAAGATTAGTCATTTTCTAAGTAATAGTTATCGTTCTTACACGTTCTTTCACGATAGTAAAAAATGCTAAATCGGGTGGCTACTTACCACGCACTAAAGTAAGAATACCGAGCGGCATCACCAGAACGGCAACCATCAGATCCGTGATCGCCAACGACATCAGGAAGTAATTCGTGACATTCTGCAATCGACGTTCCCAGGCGATCGCCAAGCACACTAGGATATTGCCGGCGGCGGTTCCGACTACCAGGACGAGAGCCAGAAGGGCCCACCAGTTATTAAATTCCTCACTCTCTTTCACCACTTGTTTCACTCGATGTATCGTCGCTTCCGTATACCTTACTACGCTACTTTCATTCATGTTTTTCGCCAATTTTTCATATATTTCGCATTTTTTCCGGTTGGAGTCTTTTTTTCGATTGTCCGTTTGAGATTTAAACGACGGATTCTGTTAAGTTAAAAGTACAACCTAGGTGGTATAACGAATAACGCGACGCAAATGAGATAACGCCGAAATTGATGCACGTGGTAGCATCACGATAACAAAACTTTCATTAAGTTTTACCCTTCTGATGCTGTAAATCACCAGAGAGTGAGGACATTTTGCGATTATTACCTTTTCTTTTTTCTAGTTTTTGTATTAGCGTGCGTTGCAGCGCCGCATTCGTTTCTCACAAAAGAAAAATGGAAACTCAAAGAAAAAAGGTGAAAATTCCAAAATTCGTTTAGTTCACTGAATTTCTCCTATACCTCAAACACTTCATCGTTATTTTTCGGTGGGTACATTGAGATATGACTCTTCGAAAAACTTTTGGGAAAGTTTATCGGAACGCGCGCTCTCTGTGCTCGCTTGTTTCATCGTAACAGTACGCAGGTGCGTCGTCGCGTTATGGACATCTCGCGAGCGTCCGGAGTGCGTCGCGACGCCGCGATTTGTGTCAGTGGTGTGAAACGGCGAAGTGTTCGCCGCCTTTCTACCCTACGAAGGCAGAGCGCGTGCGTCGCAGGTGGTGGTGTTTGACGCCGCATTTCAGCGTTGGTGTGACACTATATCCGGCGCGTGGTATAGGTTAAGAATTTTCGGAAACTCGGCTTCCCTTATCCGCCAGTTACAAGAATAATAATTACGGAATCGAAAGTAAACTTGGAATGTATGTTTAGAAAGAAATTCGACTGTATAGGCCACGGTTATACGATCCATACTGTACGTGGGTTTATCGCGTGTTCCTATTTGCTGAAGATGTCTTGATCGAATCTAAGAAATTATTACTATTATTTTCTTTCTTTAGCAAAATCCTATTTGGTTCGGTGCAAAATTTTGCGTAAAAGCATCTCATGTATTGTGGAAACTGCTCTTATATAAAGGCTCAAATATATCATTTCAACCTATTGTATGTTGTGCGAGGTATCAGGTATATAATTTATTTCGCAACGTTTTGACCACGGGATAAATAGGAAGCCGCGGGATATAATAATTACGTAAGAAATTTGAATAATTTTGTTCATGAATTCAATTGAATTTTTGAAGGATATACTAGGGAGAGGGCGAGGTTTTGTGGCCTAATCCACCAACGATATTGGACCGAGATTGTTTATAAATATTGGGCCTAAATAATTATGTTATCTAGGGTTATACGTGACATCGTTTTCTGCTCAACACCTGGTATAGTAAAGGTACATTGGACCAACTTTCCGAAATGTTCACATATTAATATGGGTCCGATATGGGATCCGATGGGTCCGATTTGTGCGTATTCAATAAAATAAAGCAAAACAGAAAATATTTAAAATTCTTAAAATTGTGTTAAACAGCGTTTAACACATTCAGAGTTATGTTTTTGAAATTATATAAATTTAAGTACTCTGATAAAGGAAGTATCTGCCCCTGTAATAAAGCTCGTGATTTATAGTCGTATGTAATGGAATTAATGAACAACATTTGTCAGTTGTGAGATGATTTATCTGTGAATAAATAAGTTAAGTGATATTATTCCACACAAGGAACTAATTGACGAACGTCACGAATGCCGACAACATTTCACGCAAAGCTGCATTAGGTTTGATCGAACTTTTAATTTAGAAATCGTTGTAGAATTTGGCGTGGAATTGAGCATAACCATTTAATTATTATAGGTACTAAAATAGCTTTACCGTACATTATTCAAGCCGTGACTATTACCATTTACCTGTATATTTTACGATGATGTCTGTCCCTAGTGGAAGACTACCTGAAGTTATAAACTGATACATTTAGGTAAATCTCATTTACTTGTTTTCTGGGGCTTCTTAAGTGCTAAATCCACCATGGCGTGAAGACAATACTTTATTAAAGCACCGACTTGTTTTAAGATCGGTTAATGAAAGTACTTATCTGTGTTATGATTTAGCTCACAAGTAACGAGAAAATCGAAATTGAATTTAAATTAGCTACGTTAGAGATCAAAAAAGAAACAGCAAATAAAACAAATACAGCTCATAATGCAGTAAGATGAGCTGTATTCCCTTATTGAAACTGAATAAAGGATCGTATTAAACGAAATGGGATTCTATAGAGTGTACGTCTTCTCCAAAGGAGATGCAAGATTCCGCAACTAGATGACATGACCGTACCATATGCTGCAGCGTTGAAATGTGCGGAGAAATAAACAGAACTAAGGTTTGAAGTTCGTTGGAAAACAGCTTCGCAAACCTTGATTATAAAATAAATATTTTTGGTTGTGGGCGTGTTTATGAATGAGAAGACTCCACACCTTGGAATAGGATGTTGTGTCGTCTACGGTACGAATGTGGTCGTTAACAATACAGAGTGATTCATTTTCGACACTCACAATGAATTGTTTTTTATGTCTCTGTGTCCAATTTCAAATGTGGATTATATCCACAAATTTTTAAACGATTGACATATTTGCGGCTAATAAAGAACAGATAATTCAACAGTGATAAAGAAAACTGTTAAAGGAAAACATTCGAATTTTAAATAAATATCTACATCACAAATTATTTGGTTTAAGACAGGTAGCGGAAACCTTGAAAGCTTTTTTGAATCTATTTCAACACTGAATAAATTATGTGCAGAAGTATCTTCCACATCATTTATAATTCAAATAAACCGCAGTAATCACGTACAGTTAAATGTTTAGATAGCTTAAATAAACCCATGATATGTGTTCCTATGATATACAGATAGGTCTGTTTCATGTCGTCGAAGAATAGGAAAACATTATGTTTCTTACATTACAGAAATACTCGTAATTGTAAAAGTGGAGCGTTTGGCGTATAGAATGAAGAGTAAAAATGACTAATTTGTTTGTTGCTTATTTTTGTTTTCACAGAATTTTTTTCTATAACATAGTGGAAAGAGGAGCTAGTCGCAAAAATAACCGAATTTGAATTATTGAAAAAGTAATTAGACTTGCAGAAAATTTGTACTTTTAGCCATTAGAAAAGATATTAAACACAAGTATTTTGAAACATTGCACTCTTGACTCTTTGACTTAGAAGAGCTTATGACTCAGTTAGCAGTGATAAGCTTTACGCAGATGCGAAGGAAAGAGGAGTACTGGAGAAGCTAATAAGACTAACTCAGATCACGTTGCAAATTGTAGCAACTCATCGTATTTTATATTTACTATCTCTTCCATTACAACATATCGCTCGGAGTTACTCGGAGTAATTCCATCACTAGCGTGAGGGAGCTGTTTAGCATTATTACTGCGTATAGGATGTTTTAAGTAAAATAAAGAGTTATCAGATTACTGACATTAGCAGTGAATGGTACATATATGATAAAAGTTTTGTGGCAGTTTAATTTAAAGTTCGCCACTTAGTGAAATTAGTAGAGACCAGACAGACTCGTGTTTATTCGTCTCATGAGAATGGGTGTTGCCCACTGGCTTCCCCGAGAGTCAACAAAATACGAGTCTGTCTAGTCTCTGCTAATTTCGTGAAGCGCACGGAAAGTGGGGAACTTTACTCGTGTCATTGCATGGGAATAGAATACATCCAAGAACAGCAGACCTCCAGTCGATGTTTCAACTAATCACGCGACACGAAATTACCGAGTTTTTCGCGACTGTTTTACATACTGTTTTCAGCGAGGCGCAATAATAAGCTTCCACGTTCTCTTTCAGCTAGACATGGTCATTAGGGATATGCCGGTGTAACAACAAGAAGCAGAACGTTTGCAGCATAATAAGAGCGACGTAAACGCATTAAAAATCCATTTATGTTCCGTATTGTACGATAGCAAGGTACATTTCGTTCTTACCTGCCGTAAACTCCGTAGATTAGTACGATTTTTAAATTATGATTGAAAGCTGTGCATGCGGTGTGTATGTGGCGTGATAACTTTTTCCATAGTTCAATTTGAATATATAAATATGGCGGGAAAGGGTTTGTTTGAATGGCGTTAAACAGGAATGAACGTGTTGAGAGCATAGCGCAGAAACGCGAAATCTTAATCATAAACTAATTTCCATACCGTTATACATTTAATATTAAAGACCGGTAGATGGAGGTAATGCGTACATTGGAATTTTGTTTTTTTAGTTAGAAATATTAATTTAAGTTTTAAATTGGTTTAAATTTTGATTGTTATCAGCTTTCTCAATAAATTCATTAATTACTAAACGTTCCAAAAATGCTTGTGATTTGAGAGTATTTTGATATGTCTGAACATAACATGGAGCACATCGACTGTAAGGTAGAAGTCCCTTTTTCGTATTTGAAAAAAAAGCAATAAAATTAATAGCAAGGGCGAGATACGTAACAATAGTTTGAATGTACACTGCCGTTCAGAGAAGTTCGGTCGGTTGGTAAAAAACATGGAAAGGTTACAAAAACAAACGAAACTAAAAACAAAATGCAATTTTATTGTATGTACAGGTAAAAAAGACAAAAATAAAGAAATAAAAAGTTATTCTGGCCTAATATAACATACTGAACATTATATTTTTTTTTTCATCGAAAAAACCTCCTTTGCTGTTAATCACCGCTCGAACTATTCTAGGCATTCCTTCGATAAGTTTTGTTAAAACGGATTGTGGAACATTAATCCATTCGTGTTGCAGAATATTCCGTAAATGTTCTTGTGAAGTTGGGCATATTTTTCGGATCCTCCTGTCCAGTTCATTCCACAACAACTCTATCGGGTTCAAATCTGGGCTTTGTGGGGGCCATGTCATTACTTTCAGGGTGTGCTGTTCTTCTTGCTCCTTTAAATAGTTCTTACACACTAATGCAGTGTGTTTTGGGTCGTTGTCATGCATGAATGTAAAGTTACGGCCTATTATACGCAATCCCGATGGCACTGCATGATTCTGGAGTATTGCAAAATAATTTTAATTCCTCATTACACCCTGCACTCCGCATCAATCTCCCGTCCCAGCAAAGGAGAAACATCCCCACACTAACACAGAACTACGCCCTTGCTTCACTGTAGGCACAATGCAGTTCGGGATCACTTTTCGATTTTAGATCTTCGGACATAAACTCGTCGATTTTGCCCAGAAACCTCAAACTTTGACTCGTCACTCCAAAGCACGTGTTTCCAATCATCTAACGACCAATCTAGATGAGAACGGGCCCACTGTAGCCGTTTTGATCTGTTGCCCCGACGTAATAAGGATTTTCGAATGGCAATGCGTCCCTGAAGGTCCGCTTGTTGAAGTTGACGTTTTACCGGACTCGCCGAAACTTGTTCTTCACGGCCGCGATCGACTTCGGCTGCTATTTGTGGCGCTGTTAATTTTCTATTGCGTTTGCTTAATAATACAATTCTCAAATCTTCAGCTTTTGTTGTTTTCCTAGATGCTCCGGGACGAACACGATTTTCTATAGCTCCAGTTGTCCGATATCGCTTTATGATGTCATTTACTGTTGAACTTCTCATATTTATTTTTTCAGCAATTTGTCGCCCCGAATATCCTTCTTCAAACAGCGTAATAATGCGTGAACGTTTTTTTACGCTGGTAGGCTTGCCATGTGCCATTTTGAAGTCAATTTTCTTAAACCTTTCGCACAAAACGACAGATGCACACCAACACACGTTTAACAGTAAAATGAAGCAAATTTATATCTTTACGCCTGTGATAAATAAACAAGAATGATCCTGCGGTATATTTCCTAAATGTATTGTTCGTTAATAATCCCCAAACGACCCGTTCCAAAAGATCGGTACTTCCGAGAAATTCTTGGAATGATAATAAAAGGGACTTTATTGTGATTGTCGCAATATTTCTACTTTACATAATAATTTCTGGCTTTAATCTCTTAGAAAAGAGTGTATGCTTAATATTTTTCTAATTTTATGTATTAATAATTGTATACAGTGTGATATAATAGATTTTTATTGTATGACCGAACTTCACTGAACGGCAGTGTATGTAGAATTAAAAAACGAGATACGTAGGAGACGGTTCGGAATAGGTGCAACCTAGAATGTAGCATTAATTGCATTTCATTCTAAAAATAGGATTAGAAAGGATTTCAATTAACGTGGAGCCAGAAACAATAAATTAAAGTAGTATCGTTAGCTGTTTTTCATTCCTTTTGTCTGAAATAACGGTATGAAAGAAGCTTATGGTGTAAAAGGAAACTTCCAAGTAACTTCAATTTTCTACGCTTTCATATAGCAAAGTAATTCAATTTCAGTTCAATAATATTGTATCCCTAACATATCGGAAATCTGGTTTCGTCTTTTATCAGCAACAAAAAGCGTCTTTGATGGATTTATTGCCGGGAGGTTTTAATAAGTTACCGCTCTGTTTTGTAGTTCCTTTTTATTATCTTTAAAATCGTTTCTTTCGTTTGCTGACGTTAATGGATATAAGATTGGTCGATAAGCTTGTTCCCATAACAATACCTTTTTACACTGAATGTTATTAAAAGAGGGAGAAGTGGATTTGGAGCAATTCTATATAGCCAGTCTTTGAAGCGATTATTATAGTAAAATTATAGTCATCTTCGGCACGTAATGGTAGTTATTGCGAACATTTATTTTCTTCTTGACTGAATATTAAGATACAAGTGTAAATAGTAGTAATAAGTAAAGTTATATTGCACAAAGGCGTAATTGATGCTAAATAACTGTTAATTAAAGACACTAACAGGAGAACATTCCAACGTGACAATTATCGCTAATAACGAATATTTAACCAACAAATGAAAAAGGTTGAAATCATGGCAACCTGAACATACCTGTACTTACGAGAACAAATGACCCACCGCATGAGTTTCCTTTGTAACTTCTGAAAAAAAAAGGATAGGAGGAATATTAAATAATATCAGGGAATTTAATTTAATGCAAAAAAGTCCATTTACCCTTCAGATCAATAAGTTACATCAATAGTAAAAAAAAAGACATTACTACAGACATTTTTTTACACAGATAGTGTACAATATGATGTCTAATGCCACGTTGTCAATTATGAAGCTTGTAAATAAAAATCCAGGAAAGGATCATTATAAGAACCGAAGGAATAACTAGAATTACCCAACAAGAAGACGAGAAATCTTTACCGAGGCAGCTCTACAGATTCTCGAAAAACGTTGAGAAGGCGTGAGGCAAGTTAAAACCAGAGAAAACTATTATCTACGAGAAAGCTAACGCCTTGGCACAAACTTTATTCATTGGTTAAAAGTAAAAAAAAAAAATTTTCTTTTAAATCTGGTGACGGCCCAACGGGGTATATAAGCTTAAAGCTTGTCATAACCTCGGAAGCATCTACTGTGTAAATGGTGTGTGTTTGTTGTCTTCTTGGCATAAATGGTGAAGAGCAGCTAATTCTTCCGCAATATGTGAATGGTGACTTTATATTCTAGCTCTACAACGGGTAAGCGCTTTTCATTTTTACGCAGCGCTTGAAATTTTTGTCGTGAATTAGTTTCCAATAATATTCATTTTTAAAGCTCCAACTATAAAGATAATCACGTTTCGCGTGAAATTAAAATATAGCAGCGGCAGCTGTTTATATGGAATTTGAAATTGCAAACCATCTGGTGCAAATAAAAGCGCAGGTAGTAAACTACTTTATTTAACGGGTCATAGCTTATTACGCGGCGTAAATATTTAATAGATATCTTTTGAGCTTAAGCGCCAGCTTTCTCGGCCGTGCAGCTTAGGTCAGAGGTAATAAAAATTTCGCCGCTACAATATACAAAGGTGAATGTTAACAAATGCCATTGATCTTGCAACTTAACGATGGTATAATTTTGTTGCAGTTGAGTGCCAAGAATCCGTGTAGGTACACCATTCATACGTTTACTTAGTTCATTCATATTGTAAGTATATGCAATAGATGTATGTATGTATGTATTGAGATGTTGCAAATTCGAATAAAAACGTGTGTTTGTGAAAATTATCTTTTTATTTTCACAAAATTTACTTATAATTTTTAATAAAGTCAATTACTTCGTTAATCTCCCGGGTGTGTTGTGTATGAAATCCCCGATAATATGCCTCTGGTTCTTCTTCGATCTCTGCTTAGATATTCTTCATTTTATCGAATAAGACTTAACGGAACGAAATAGATTTCGATGAAAGTTTAAGTTTATTTTATTTTTTATTAAGCACCTTGCGCTGTTCGTTTTACGTTTTAATACTGGAAAGAGATTAATTAAATTACTTTATCCCTTCAATAAGCCAGAAGTCAAGCTGTTGTATTAAACAAATGATCCGGAACAACCATATGGCTTCGTAATACGCTCTGAAGAGGATAAGCGCTTTTTATACGCGCATATACAACCGTCAGGTTTAAAATAACTGAAAAAATTCCATGGCAAAACCATTGTTATAATAATAGTATCAATTATCTCTCATCTCTTAACGATGTGGCGTTGTTTATCTGTAATATTTGCAAACAATTTGTTTTTCAAACGTGTTTTCCAGTCCATATAAAAATTATAGAATATCGCCGTTTACTCTTAGAAATATTCTCTGCTGCTAATATATTCTTTTAAAATTTTTTTCAAATAATGTTCTCGATTCTGTAGGCATCTCATTTTGAAGCTCTGATAGACAATTTTTCCTTTTTTCAAGTGAACAAATGTACATACTACCACGCTTGTTAACCTTTAAGCGTTTGTTAAGTTTCTTAGTTTGCTGCTATGCACAGCTTTCGCTTTAACCTTAATCACATAATTACCACTAATAAATTACAAAACAGAGAAGGTGCGAAACCGTAAATAAAGGTTAATTCCAAACAATCTTTTGAAAATACGTTTTCATAAAATTTTGCTCGCAGCGTTAGGCGGGATAGATACGAACGTTTTGTTCCGTAAAATTACCACAACGCATACTTCTTGTCTATTCGATGGACGTGGATATCCGGAAGATATAACTGCTGAAAGTGGGGAATATTCCACGTTCTGACTTCTATTTCGTTTTACCGCTTTGTAATAGTTATAAATAGGTTCTGCAAAACAAGATAATTTTTGATAATTAACAATTAAGACACAATCATTTTCAATAGAAAGTTTAATGCAACACATGTAATTTTTCCTCTTATAAAGGAATTTAAGTGACTTTATATAAATCTGAGAAAAGCTCGTGATGTTCTCAAGCGGAAATCGCAGCAAAATCAAATCTGCTGGAAAGAGTAGATCAAATTACAATACACCACTTCTTGATAATATAAAGAATCTTAAGATGATATTGATACTGATATTAATAACAAAACAATATTAGAATTTGGGAAAGCTACTCCCAAATTATTCGTAACCAGGTTTTTCAAATTTCAGAAAGTTAAAAGGCCAAATAAAGTCGTATTGCGTTGTACTTGGTACATTGCCTAAGTCAGTTTATTCGTAAACTACGAAGTGTCCCTGGAATAACTTGTTTAAGTCGAAGAAAATGTTGAGAACTTCCTTCTTTACAAAATATATTCTAGGGCAACCTAACGTAAAAAGAAAACAACATTCGATGGCCAGATATTGGAGTAAGAAAATTCCGCTGCTTCTTACATTAGCGTTTAATAATACAGCGGTCTATGAGAACTAGATACACTAATATCGTGGAAATTTGTATTATCTACTCTTTATGGATGCTTTTCCTATATACCAACCGTTTGGTTTCCATATTTCGGAAAAGAGATACATCGTAATAAAAAATAATTTTGTCTGAAGTAAGGGCAAAGTTGATTTATTGATATCTATACGGAGGGCGCTAAGATAACAACGCAGTTGGTTATAGTTTCTATGTTCCATCCACACTATATTAAGTTCAAAGTACATCTCAATGTATGCCACTGCGTTTACTGTTGAAGCCCTAACAATTAAGATTGTATTGCAACACTGGCAGACGTAAATAAATGTGCTGTTTCCAGACACTTCAAAAGCGTCCTTCTTGGTTTGAATGTACTAACTACAGATCACTTTCAATCATCTTGAATTAATTGTATAAAGATTAGAAAGTACTGTAGTGATTACAAAATTGTCAACGCTAGCTCGAGTAAACGTTAACGATAAAATTCCAGCCATTTCAGCCACTATTCGCAGATTAGCAAATACATGAATTTATACGATGTCATATAAATTCAAAAATTTTACGATGCTATATGGTGATCGCAGCGAAAATGGGGAGTTCTTGAAACGATCACTAACTCTTTAAGTTGAATACAAATTAAAATAGTAAAACGCGGATAAAACGTCAAATAATATTTTTCGGTAATGTTGTTTTCTGCCCCTAGTGCCTGGACGGAAGATAATTCCTGTCTTGAGCAATTTAAAAATCTAAATTGCTCAAGACAATCTTTTAAATAAAAGATATACGGAGATAAATGGTGCGCAACATCAAATATAGTGGGTGTTCAGTTTCCACCATGGCTTGTATGTTATTGCGATTTTAGAGCATCGCTACGAAATCATAAAGTAGAGTGGAGTAAAACTTGCATTAGCTTCCTGTTTTTTTCTGTAATATTTCATTCATATAAATAACATTAAGGCCAGTTATAGGAAAAGTATAATTTAGTAACGTAAATATTTATTTAATTAAAGTATTTTTTCGACTTCCGGAAGATCGCGTAAATTGTCGATAAAACATCGAGAGTTTTCATTGTTCTAAAGTAGTGGTAACAATTTCAAAATTAAAAGCTCCTTGATTAACGCATTAATAATAGCATGGTGAAGTTCAACAGAGCCGAGATGAGCAATTAGATTACTAGATTAGCAGACCTTGGCGAATTAAATTACAAAGAGATATCCACGTTTCTAGAGAAAAACGTGAGAGGCAAACAGGACAATTATTCGATTAGCGATTCGATCCTGTAAATAGTAACTTACCAAAGGTTTAACGTTCATTTCTACGTAAGTATTATAGTAGTATCCATACAGTTTCATTGACATGATATACACTACCGGCCATAAGTGTTTACCCACCTTCATAATTGGCGATTCTTCAAATATACTGTATGTTATCCCTATAAAAGTATTTGTATTATTAAACTGTAAGTACGAGGTAGATTGTAGTTGCTCAGTAATGTTCTGTGTTACGTAATTAGCCGACTGGCATTAAGATATTGGAAATTACCCTTTTTTGCGGTTTAGGTCCATTCAGGTAGACGGACTAGATGAAGAGCAGTTTCTGGGAAATGTTTATTGCGGCTGTCATAAAATATCATAACAGACGACACAGGCACTTCAATATAATGAAAAATTTAGTTTACATCCAGCTTTCCCATTGCAAACAGCGAATAGTGAAGAGTTTGTGCAAAGTGTTTTAAAACAGCCAGTAAAATTAAAGTAATGTCGGCAAGAAAAGAATTATCAACAGAAACGCGCGTTCAAATAGTGGCATATCACAACATCGGTAAAAGTAACCGAAAAATGGCTATATTATTGAAATTAAACCGTAGAACCGTGGATTATAATGTGAAAAAGTATCAAGCAAGTGGCAGTGTATCGAACAAACGGCGACCCGGACGGCCAAAAATAACAACACCAGCAGAAGATCATACTATGGTAATGGCGAAAAACAGCGCCAGAAATTGCTGCCGAAGTGAATATTTTGCATGCAAAACCAGTGAGTTTCACCACAGTGAAAAGGCGTTTGCGCGAAGCTGGTTTGTATGGACGGATTGCTATGCGGAAACCGTTATTACGCAAAGCAAACAAAGCTAAACGGTTAACATGGGCAAGAGAATACAAAGATTGGGCGTTGGAAAATTGGAAGAAAGTACTCTGGACCGACGAATCTAAATTTCTCACTTTTGGTTCAAACAGAAGGACATTTGTCCGTAGATCGAAAGGAGAACGAGCACTTGAATCCTGTGTTATATCAACAATAAAACATGGAGGAGGATCAGTTATGATTTGGGGTTGTTTTGGCGGTGCCTCCGTGGGAGATTTGATCAAAATAGATGGTATCCTGAGAAAAGAAGGCTATAGGGAGATTTTTGGAGAGGAATGCTATCCCATCTGGAACACGATTAATCGGTGAGAACTTCGTGTTCCAGCACGATAATGATCCGAAACGCACTGCCAAGATATGCCATGAGTATTTAGAACGGCTGGAGCACAGAAACCAAATTATTGTTATGAAATGGCCGCCCCAAAGTCCAGATCTCAATCCGATCGAGCTTTTGTGGGAGGAACTCGATCGACAGGTTCGAAAATCTGCTGCAACATCGGCAACAGTACTTTGGACGCAACTACAGGATACGTGGAGGAAAATAGAGCCACTAACACTAGCGAAGCTGTTAGAAAGAATGCCGAAACTGTGTGCGGCAGTAATAAAAGCGAAAGGTGGACATATTGACGAATCTCAAATTTAAGTAAATTTATGATTATCATTGTTAGAAAATTGACAAGCACATTGTTTTTATAACTGTTAAAGTACTTTGTATAAGCACAGAATAAAGGTTTATTTTATAATTAGTGTTTGACTTGTTTTTGTAATATTTTATGGATGGGTAAACACTTATGGACGGTAGTGTACATCCCCTTGTGGACGTACAATGGACATTTATACGATGTCCGTTCAAGGTCCTTGGGGTACTAGAAATACAGGACAACTGCCTATATATAGTGTGTGAAGATCAACTTTTCCAAATAATAAATTTAAATATCAAATCACTAGAACGAATAGCTCAGACTAGACGACTTGAGTGCTTTACAAAAAATAAAATATTCCTAATAAAAATTTTCACGAGTACCCATTTTCTAGAAATTTACTGCCGTCCATTCACAATGTCATTTCATTGCTTAAGTTCATAAATCTTTTACCCACGCAATCAGTGCTTCCCTGATAATTACAAAACTCGCCGTGTGGGTAGAGATAATGAACGTAACAAGATGTGGGCGAGAGTGACGCGAAAAAGTTTTTTCATTATTCGAGTTCTTGCGAAATAATATGCAACTACATTTACATACCTATGCAAGTAAACGTGTCTTTCTGCATTTAGACATTAAGGTTAAGACGAAATTGAACGACGAGAAGGTTACAGGGACGTCTTGAGATTATGCAATAAGGGTAATTTAGTAAATACCCAGTCGAGTCACTGTAAGGGAAAGATGGTTGTCTTGGAAAGATCGTTGATAAAAATTAAATATAATGTAGGACCCAGCACTGGTCCCTTAAGAACACCAATGTTTGTCGTATGGTTGCTTGATGTGTTATTGTGATTGTTTTCTATTTAGTAAAAAGGATCTAAACCAATTGTTTTCAAGACCTCTTGTACCGTGGCAATAAATTTTGGGGAAAAACACATTGTTATTGATCGTATCGAACGCTTCGGGGTCCATGCATGTAGCTCAACAAGGGACGTGAGGTTTCGATGATAAGATGTTAGCTAATATTTTACAGGATTGCTTGTATTTTATCGGAAATTAATACCAGAGCTGAAAACACTCGTGCAACGGGAACGGTTGCGCAAAGCGTTATGTACTATATGCACGTGGCGGCGGTACATGGCGCAAGTGCTTCTTAGCTGTTCACAATAGCCGCACCGGTGAAGTTACGAACAACTTTTGGTTGAGAAATATTACATCACTCAACTACGTGTCTTGCTTTTGACGCCAAGAATATCGGAAACCTTTCACTCGTCGGGGGATTTACACAATAATGCTTATAACGTTTATAATGCTTTAAGAGACGCACAAATTTAACATATTTTGGAAAATAATAAAAATAACAACAAAAAAAGCACTAGAAATCAAAAGTAAAATCATTTATTACGCTTTACCATAAGCTTAAATATTTAAGATCTTCATTCTTGTAGTTTCGACGGTTGTGATGTTTCAGTAAAAGTGTACTAGTAAAATGCACACTGCAAAAAGCAACCCCTTTAGTCGAAAATGGACTTTGTCAAAAAGTTGTCCGACGCTCGAATAAGACACGCTCGACCACAAGAGGTTTGAAGGGTAACCAAACCTAGGCGGAGCGAACGCCATTACGAAATCGTCGATGTAATGCAGTCCAGATACAACAGCTCTGAGAAGTCCAAGGAGTTAATATTAGTAAGTAGATAATACGGTGAAAAACAACTGAACCCTAAAAAACCTGCACCTGGTACAAAACTTACGCAAAATCATCAGCAAATAGGGGTCTGTTCCGTTCTCCCATGATATGCCTTTGTGCCAGCAACCAAAGAAATTCGAAGAGCGGTTCACACATGATTTAGAATGCAATTTCTATGGAAGCACGAACTGATCCTGTTCCTATCGTTAGAGGCTAACAGGCAAAGATTTTAGCATCTCATGCTAAACCTTACATCGACTTTATTGGTGACAACTTTGATTTTGCGCATAACCACACAACGATAATTATCCAAGATTACACTGAAAATGTCGGTTTTAAAATTATGGAGTGTCCAACATGCAACCCAAACTTAAACCCAATAGAACATTTATGGAATGAGCTAAAATTAATAATCCGAGTAAGAATTCTTGCCCCTACATTAATGTTACAAATTACACTTATTGTTGCAGCAGAAGATCCCATACGAAAAACTATGAAATTTTACCAAACCGATTAACGGGCTTACCTAACCGCGAAACTGTTGGACAAAGACGGGTAGGAAGGAGGGGTGTCTGTAGCTAATTACGAAACGCTGGAATCTGCTAAGCCGCGGATCATATTTTACGGTGACCGATTACTAATTCTTCTCGTACTGTCCACTGTGTTACATACGCTTCCTTCTCGTAGGGATCATTTACTTTTAAACTCAGAATCGAAGAAGATAACGTGAAGTTATTATCACCATCGCTGGTTACGACTTGAACGCACAGCAATAAAACGAAAATATGATTCGATTTTCTTTACTGCCTGTCCCGTTCTCGAAATTAAATGGTAATTAACTCCCACTCGGCAATATACTAAACCATTACATTTAGATTACGCAGGGATACGAATATATATACTCATGTCAAGGAATATAATGGTTACGATTCCCAACCTTGTGAAACTTAACGAGATCTCTTGTAACTCACATACTGCCTGGCAGAAATGAAACAGAGATAGAAAGTTATTACGAAAGCACTTTACATATTATAAATAATCCATTTCAGGTAGAATTAATATAATTACATTCAGTGGTATTGTATTTTAAAGGCAGCGAGGACATTCTGTTGCGATACGATTCGCTATTCGCAACTGTTCTTTGTTGTTCTTTCTTAAATAGGAATTCATGGTAAACAACATATAAGTAAGTAATTTTGAAAATTGAATGTAGTCACTGTAATAAAGCCTATATTGGTCAAACAGAAAGAGCGATAGAAACTAGATTCAAAGAGCATATAAGAAATTATCGCTACGGCAGATTGGACGCGTCGAGTGTGGCACAACATATAAATGAAACCGGGCATAGTATTAAATTAGAAGATTTAAAACTGATTAAAAACGTAACGTCGCCGCGAGAATTAGATGCGTACGAGACAGTTTACATAAAAAGTAATAAAAATCTGATGAACAGAGAAAACGGACCGTTGTCGTACTCTGTCCTTTTTGACCTTTTGCAGTAGGCTGGCATTTGTTTATATTTTGGGTTATAAAAGAGATCTTCCCGTCTATCTGGCCGTGTTTTTCGCATGTTGTAGTTTAAGACGCGTAGAGGATAGAATTAGGCACTTGTAAAACAATATTTCTTCTCGGAAGAAGGGATAGTTCATGCATGTTATTTTTCGCACGTCGTAGCTTCAAGGCGTGCAGGAGGTAGAAATAGGCACTTGTAAAGAATATCTGTTCTAAGAAGTAGGGATAGTACATCCATGTTTAGTTTTAGAAAAAGTTTTTTTTTCTCACATCATTCGGTCGCCAGTCGATGATGATGACCATTCGTGTCCTCGAAACGGCCATCCCAGACTAATTATTATATTACTATATAATAAATTAAACTTGTGTGGTACGGAGGGTGCCGATACTTATGTGTTGTTTACCATACTACGCCACAGTCCTTGCTATCATTATAGGAATTCATAGGTTAAAAAATTAATTAACTTTAATTGATTATTAGGCGTTTCTTATTATAAGGACCCTTATGTACCTATTATTAAAAGTTTGCAAATAACCTAATGAAGTATTTCTCCTTATTGTGAGATGAAGCAATATAGGAATCAAATTATTCCGCTTTAATATCGATTTGACTTTAATTATAGGGACAGTAAAAGAATGCAGAAGAAATAAGTAATTACAATTAAAGCAATTACTGTTAACTTCAAACGGAACGAGCGTCTTATATAAGTAAGCTTGAATATGCTAAGAGGATTTGGATGAACATCATAGATGTGCGTTTACTGATCGAACATTTCTGTCGTATTAAAAATTAAAACATTCGAAACAATGTTCGTGGGAATTTCTTCCGGAAGTTTCGTTTACAGAGGTGGCAAGCATCATCAGCGGCGAGGTTGAGGTGCTATACTGATTCGTTGCCTGGTACGTGGTTGTTATATACGTTTCGTGGCTAATCACCTCTCTTTGTAAGGCAGTGTGGTAGTTGGTAGCCGTAAACAGAACCTCGATGCTTGTAAAATTGATTGATTCCCGTTTCGGACAACGGCAGTTTCGTTCCTTCAACCTTGTGTTGATGCTGCGTTTTGTGGCATTGATGTATAGTAACCCACATGAGCATGGCACATAGTGCAAATAAAAATTAGAATTTTAAAGAACAAAGATTAAAAGGAGTGTACTGATACTAAATTTCACATAACACTATATTAAAATTATTAAAAAAAAGTTCCGACGATGCGCGTCTTTTGTATGATGCTGTACGTATTTTTGCAAGCCGTACTGAAGTAGACATGGACGTTTCGCTATACGTTTACGTACATATGCGATAAAGACGATTCAATACTTTCTTTTCGTATCATAACTACAAGCGCAGAGGCTTTTGACGTCTTTTTTTAAACACCCCATCAACATATTGAACTATGTATATATAGATGTATACGCTTTGAAAGAGCGACTTTTTAGTGAACGTCCCATCGCTACAAGAAAAATTTATTCAAACAGGCACATCGGAAACGTTCTGAGTTAACGCTTTTCAACTGAAAAGTTTGCCCATGACATTTCGGTTTCTATCCCTCGCATAAAACATGAACTCTCGCAGATGTATTCTGTCAACGTCTGCATAGCCAGAGATAAGTTATTTATTGATCGTTTTATCGTCGACGGATATACGTATGTGTAAATATTGGAAGGAAACAGGAAGCTTATTCAAATATTAACGCGCACATAATTTTGTTTTGAGGTAGAATAAGAGGCCAGTTTTAGTAGAATGGTGTAATATATTGCTGATTATTGGAAACAAGAAAAATAAAACAAAACATCGCAGTTCAATACAATCGGTAGGCAGCGGAGATAAAAGAACAGTTTATTACCTGTGAGAGCGCTGTCCTTCAGCGGATATATCGTAAACTGCTTCAATAACTGTAGCTATAATGAAAAAGTAAATTCCTCATTTCCGGTATTAGTCAGAGAAGACAAAAATAAAAGGTTTCTTTTATTAACTCTGTATATTACTACTATAACAGTTAGGGCATGTCAAAAATCAAAGCAAATACGCAATTCAAAGTAGCAACTACCATGTTAATTAATATAGATATTGTACACTATCGTCCATTGAAGTTTGGCCAAGTAATACTAGTCCAAAGGATAACAGGTATCAAAATCTATGGCAAAATTAATTTTTTATTATTCATTGTTAAGGAAATTCTTAAATATCTATTTCGTCAAAAAATTCACCATTTGCATTAAGAACTTGAACAACTCGCGGTTTCCTTTCGATTAATTTTCTTAGTGTGTCGCCTGGGATGTTGTTCCATTCTTGTTGGAGAACATTCAGAGTTGGACCAACAATTGGGACTCCTCTATCAAACTCATCCTATAGTAGCTCAGTAGGGTTTTTGGGGAACCTCTGCATGTGCGGATGTTAATGGGTATGGTATAAATAAAAAATATAAGGTTCACGCTGTGCAATGGAAATGAGAAATACAGTGAAAGAAGGGAGGTTAATAGCTATTTTACTAATTTAAAATAACAACTAATAATGAAGAAAAAACATTTTGATAATAAAACAAGAGAAAGAAATGACGCAGAAATTAGTTGAAAAATTACATCCTATAATTAAACTCAATTCACATAAGGAATTTCAATTACCGGTGGATATTTCACTTAAAAATGTAAATGCCTAATAACCATTAAGTCTTATGCATCTTGTAGCGCCTACAGCACCAAAAGTGTTCGATATCATGCAATAGCTCCATGGCTCGCATGATTAGGACGTATATTATTAGGGTGTTACAAGAAAGTCTTGCGGAAGCGAAAGCACTTCCTTCAGGCGACAAAAGCGAAAATTAGTTTCTAGGCGAAATTTACGACGGTTCACCTTAAATTTAGGTCTTAAAGTTCTCCATACGCCGCCTTAGACGGCACTGTCTTATATGTACTCAAGGCGGTGCGTCCCTTCTAACGCTTTATATCTCCAGAGGCTTAAATAATATGTTCGTGCTAACGTTTCTATTGACCGCTCAAGCTCGTAAAGCATGTACGATTTACTATGCAATTAAATGAAGAGACGCTGTTATCAAAGAGAAGTAAACGTTGGTTTATACGCGTAGGTGTTTATTCTAAGAAATATGGTTGGATTTTTCAACGTTATCTTCACGTTTTCGAGTCTAATTAGTATTTTAATTAAGAAATATTTTTTTTAAACGACATCCGGTTAAAGGTACCGCAACATGTATTTTTTGTTCATGGAAAACATTAAGAAGCCATCTTCGTTCGAGTATTCTTGATCGTTCTTGTATTAAAAACATCGCAGAGCAAATTACTGAGGTCTGTTTCGTTTCCAAATTCTATTCTCATTATTATTGTCTCATATTTGTTCGTTATTTGCTCATTAGAGAATAACGAACGAAAAAGGCGTTCGGGGTAGCCTTTTTTCAGTTTGTGTCATTAAAACATAATAAAAAATTAATCTTTATTGTAAGATCAGTTCCTGAAAAAATAATTTGAGCAATGCTCCAACGAGAGTTAGCAGAAAATTACTTATCTCAAGTGAAGGGGTTTGTTTACTTTTTCATGATGCACCTACAATATTGCAACCTGATCCGGATCATTCGCGCTTCAATTGTACAGGATATATTGGATGGTCAATCTTGAGTTTAGTACAATGATAGCGGGGGAGGTTGTCTTCCATATCTTTTACATTTTGTTATTTTTTCCTTGAAGATGTTCTTTTTATCTGAGCGAACCTACGTAAATATATTGTTTGTGTAAGTTACACATAGTAGGTCATATTGTGCATTAAACTTTAATTTTTTTTTTGTTTAATTTAGTCTTTTGTTCTCCTCGGTATGTGGATGTTTATTTAACTTTTCGATTAATTTTGTTTTGAAAGAGTACTACCACCGTATCATTATCTTCTACTTGAAGCAAGATTGTCCTTCATTAATGGCTGCTTTATTGGAGTAAAATATTAAATAAATTTGATTTAAAAAATAACAATGCAAATTCATATTCCAGGCCGCGCTTCTAGAAACACAAGTTTAAATTTCCCATTTCCGTGAGACCGCACGAACTGCGATATTAATTACCTAAATACCTCGAAAATATTTTAAACGTCACATACATTCACGTGGCTGAAGTTATAAGTCATAACCGCAGCCTATTTAGTTGACAACCGCGACGTAAAACATTTGTCATATTTCAGGAAAACTATCCTACACTGTAGTTCGTCCGACATCGTACGAAACGACGATGTGTGTGCACGGTGTACAATACGTTTGTGGAGATAATACATAGGAAGCTGAATCCCACCTTCTAAAGGGCGAGAAATAAATCACCCGCGTTTGTCAGTGAAATTTATAATATTTACGTTATATCAAGGAGCAAGTAGAGACGACATTTGGAATTTATCTATCACCCTTTACGATTACACGTATCTATATATATGTATGTACATATTTATGTATATATAGGTATGATGTATACATTACGATAGAAAACAAAAAAAATCGACGCCCTTTTCTCCCTAACAAAAACATCCATCATATCACTGTAGAAACCAAGGTAACCATCCGAGATGTTTTTTATATCAATTTAAAATTATGTCTTGCACTTTTATTTTTTCTATATCTTGAAAGCCTTGAAATGTAATTTCTTGCAACGAGTAAAATTGAAACATACGGTTTGGTGTCCAAGTGCCTTCTACCAATCTAGTCAAGTCGTGGGTAGAAAAATTTAATGATAGTAGAAATGTCTTTCGGGTGATGTCGTGTAGTTAATATTTTACTTGACGTTTCGCTGACCATCCTGTCAGCTTCTTCAGAAGATTTCTAAAAGCTGGTGTTGTTGTCTCTTGCTCCTCGTTATATACCCCACTTCTGTTTCGCTTTGGTGATCCATAACCGTTCCGTTCCGCTGAATCGCGTCGTTCGCTAACTTCCACGTGTTGCTGATCTTGTATCCGTCTTCGCGACTGAAGTTGTTGATGTTCTTCATTATTTTTATGGATTCGCGTATCATTCTCGGGTAGTAGTGGCTGGTCCTGGCTAATACCTTAACGTCGCTGTAGCTTATGCGGTGGTCTCCTTGTTGGTGCAGGTGTTCTGCTACTGCAGATTTTCCAATATGCCTAAGGCGTGCGTCTCTCTCGTGTTCTTTCACTCTGCGCTGAATACTCCGTCCTGCTTGACCGATGTAGCTTTTTCCACATTGGCATTTCAGTTCGTATATGCCTTTCGCTCGTAGTTTCGGTAACACGTCCTTGTTAGGAGGGAGTAGCTGGTCGATTTTGGTCACCGTGTTGAAACGTGTGGTGATGTTTTTTCCCCTAGGATCTTTTTTAGCCTTCCGTACATAGCCGGAGTCACCGACAGGCGTGAAAAAGAAAGTGAAAGACATTGCGGGATCCATTCTAATAAAGCAGTTAACAACCTTGACAAACAAAGCGTTAAGGCCACCACAGACTGGTTCCCTAGCAAGAGGAGCTGGTGCGTATGGTCAGACATCTTATAAAGGACAATTGGGATAAGTATTGGAGGTAAATAAGGACGGCATAAACATCATAGTACGCTTACGTGATCCGGAGACAAAGATCAACTGTGCATAAGAAACTGCAACACGGTGTTTGCAAATATCATCGAGATTAACATGAAGAACGCCAAGAATATTTTCAAAAGCAATAAAATGATTTTATCAGAGTCCGATCCAGAAGCTTTTCCAAAATCTTCTTTTAAATAATTATATTCAAGACACGTATAAATCTTATAAGCAATCATTGAATGAATCATTGTAGTGCACGTAATGACATTACCGATCTTCGTCGAAGGAAAATTACTTTGCATAGATATTCGACCGTAAATAATAGAATAGCGATCGGTGCATTTTTCAACGATATTTCCGCGGAGCATCGAATATATTTAAGCGTCCACCGAAACTTAATCAAGGCGCATCGTTGACACACCACTCTGGATTTCACCGCAAGAGAACCGTTCGACAAATGCCATCAGTTTCATGTTATTAGCAGTTGATTTCGTCCCGTATCGATTTTTGTACCGGCGTACTGAATTACTTCGTTTTTAGAATGGCTCTCATCGACCGTATCAGATATTGCATGGGGAAACCGCTAGCAAATTGTTATATCTCTGTAGAGCTGTGACGTTTACTTCGATAATAAGTATACACAATCATCAACGTCAATGCGAACGGCTAATATCCAGACAGCTTGACGAGGAAAACTATTTTCGCGGAAAGCTTTTAATCAACCTGCTTCTCCAGCTCAAACCATCATTTTCATTAGATTTGCGTCTCAGTTGCGCATTTGCCGTTAATAGCGTCGGAAAGCATAATAAACTGCTATTGATAATTTATTAAGGGCAAAAAATAAGTAACGTCGCTAGCAAATTACGTAAGTTACGTAATAAACAAGTACTTTCATTTAGTTATAAAGTGCGGTTTAATCGATTTATTTGTGTCTAGCCGGTAAAATCATTAGACTTAATCAGTATACATAAATTTTCCGGTTGCCATTCTAGGCAAAATGTTATAGGAACATGCATTTATTACCATTATTGGCAATATTGGTAAGCGGTAAATATGAAAGCATATTCTGTGAGCTGAGTGTACATAAATGGCATTAGGAAGTATTGAACATCAGTCAATCTAACCAAGACGAAGAAGAAGAAGAAAATGGTCCTATTCACAAGGAAAAGAAAGAGAAGGCAAGGCACCTTTAGTGCTTTACCGCTTAGCTCAGCTCGGAGGTCATATACCTTGGTATTATTTACGACAGAAGAAGCTATCGTGGATATTGATCATAAGGTCAGTAAAGCTAGTATTGAATTTGTACAGTACCGCAGAATACTGAGAAGTACCGCGGAGTCTTTCTTCCAGATGATAACGTATCGTTATGAAAGGATCACAAAGCGTCCATGAAGACTTCGAAGAGATTGGATGAAATTAATTGCTACCGTATCACTAAAGTCACTTTGTGTGACGTAAAGAAATAAGAGAATAGGATCATCAAGAGATACTTCAAACTGTTCAGGAGGGACCTTTGCATCTTTAAAGATGCTACGCCAGGGATCAGCCAAAGACGTGTCATGCAGGAACTGCCAAGTCGAAGAAGAAGCGTGCCCCCTGTGTAGAAGAAACTGGACATCCGGTATAGTTAGGCATGTTTTTATGTTACGCAAAACAATTCTCTGGGATGCTCCGTTATTTGAAAACTTCTTCTTTGGATTGTCTAGAAAAGGAATTATCTTCTGTCCATAAACTAGGTAGACACCTTGTATAGTGGTTTCGAATGGTTCATTATCGTGAAGAATATAATTAGGGTAAATACAAAACGCGCTGTTCGGATGTAAAAGTAGGATTGGACATGATAATTTTAAAGCCCACAGTAGCAGCGGATAAAATTATTTAAACAATCTGGATCCTTATTTATTAGAAAATAAAGACTTTTTTACTTCAGCTTACAAGCATATTCTTCTTTCCGGCGAAACTTTCGATAACGCCTGATATTTTCAGATAACCACCACGAGCAATAATTTACACAACCAAAACTTTCCACGATTTCGAAGTTAGAAAGGGCGGCCACGAGAGTGTACACTTGGATTAAAGTTGTGTGCGTGTGGGGTCAGCGAGCTCATTTACGTTGGAAAGTTTTAAGTGGCAAGGCCATTTCCTATAACGATGCGAAGATATACCCACCATAATGGAATCCAAGTGGTTTCCCTCGATCATGAAACGTGGCGGTAAGTGCGAAAGATTCTGTCCGACTAAGTATAACATAATGAATTCATCGTTTATTTTGAATTTATTGCTGCAATTATTCCTCAAGCTTCCTAGAAGTATTACGTTAACTAAATGGTGTAATTTGTAGTAGCGCTAGAGGTGAGTATTTACGTGTTAATATATGATGCCAGTACCGAGGAGGGAAAAACAATGATACGGAGCGATGTACAAACTAATATATAAGGCTCAGCGCATGAGTTACATCGCAAATGTAATTAAGGTAATACTTCCAGCTGTTTTGTTCTAAAAATTATCTAAATTGCTGCCATCTCTCACGTATTTTTATTAATAAGTTCTACTCTGCTATTTCTGTCTCAACTAAAATGCAGAGCCTGTTAACGGTTTGGCAAATTCCATTTATCCATTTAGCTATCTACATATCTTATGCAAATTCTATTCTAGGGTGTCAAAAAGAAATTACTTAATTGCCTAACACTATAAATAACCGTTCTCCAAATTTATCAATATTTTCGGGCTATGCGCTGATAAATGTACACCTGCATATATTAAATTTTAATACGATTTTTTGAGAATAATTAAAATTTACCAAACCGTTGACTCACCCCGTATTTAACTCTATTCTTTAAAGTTATAATGCTAATTTCAGAAATATGATCTTCATTATAATTGAGCTACGCTACCTCCACCCGAACGAAAAACTGGAATTAATTATATCGGTATAATTAATTCAAGTTTTTTGTTCAAACAAAAGGTAAAATTCTTTGAAAATGCTGACAAAGCGCTAAATGGTACTAAAAAGAAAAATAGGCGAGGAGAATGTTTGCTTACGAAATGGCCGGGGTTTCTTTTATACGTAATATAAATACCCGCATGAATGGTGGACGTTAAAACAAGAAAAAGGAACAGCTAAGTCACAAAAGCCCGCCAGTATCCGATATAATAAGAGTGATTAGGGAGCCACTTTCTGATTAGAAGGTCTTTTGAAAAGCATTTTAATTAATTTCTTTTAAAAGTGATTCGTTTAAACAGTATGCGGGCTTTTGAGGAAAAATATCTAAATAAAGATGAACAGCCGGTCGTTGTTTGAAAGGGTTAGTACCTCCTGCAAATCTTGATGGTGTCTGCACGAGAAGTGTTAAAGAATATAAAAATATAAAATACTAAATGCTTATTTTTCTGTAGTATTGACTTTTTAGCTGGATTCGCTGGCAATTTCACAAAAATCAACATCAGATTACAGGGAATTTTAATTTTAATTTTAATAGGATACTGAATAAAGTACTGTATGATGGTTTTCCATTTAAAAGAAATAGGTTATCGGCAACCTACTAATGTTTCTGGTTGTCTTCATATGCGTTGCATTATTCGAAAATTTCAACTTTGCAGCCTCGTTAGGTTTTATTTCAATCGAAATCTTCAATCGAATCTTCAAATAAACTGTATGTCATCCCTGTAAAAGTATTTGTATTATTAAACTGCAGGTACGAGATAGATTATAGTTGCTATGTAATGTTCTATGCTACGCAATGAGCCGATTGGCATCAAGATATTGGAAATGAAGAAAGTACTCTGGACCGACGAATCTAAATTTCTCACTTTTGGTTCAAACAGAAGGACATTTGTCCGTAGATCGAAAGAGGAACGAGCACTTGAATCCTGTGTTATACCAACAATAAAACATGGAGGAGGATCAGTTATGATTTGGAGTTGCTTTGGCGGTGCCTCTGTGGGAGATTTGGTCAAAATAGATGGTATCCTGAGGAAAGAAATCTATAGGGAAATTTTGGAGAGGAATGCTATCCCATCTGGAACACGATTAATCCGTGAGAACTTCGTGTTCCAGCATGATAATGATCCGAAACGCACTGCCAAGATATGCCGTGAGTATTTAGAGCTGGAGCACAGGAACCAAATTATTGTTATGAAATGGCCGCCCCAAAGTCCAGATCTTAATCCGATCGAGCTTTTGTGGAAGGAACTCGATCGACAGGTTCGAAAATCTGCTCCAATATCGGGAATAGTACTTTGGACGCAACTACAGGATACGTGGAGGAAAATAGAGCCACTAACACTAGCGAAGCTGTTAGAAAGAATGCCGAAACTGTGTGTGGCAGTAATAAAAGCGAAAGGTGGACATATTGACGAATCCCAAATTGAAGTAAATTTATAATTATCATTGTTAGAAAATTGACAAGCACATTGTTTTTATAACTGTTAAAGTACTTTGTATAAGCACAGAATAAAGGTTTATTTTATAATTAGTGTTTGACTTGTTTTTGTAATATTTTAAGCGTGGGTAAACAGTTATGGCCGGTAGTGTATATTAATACGCCTCATCTTCGGGTAAAGAAAATACAAAAATACCTTCCGTACCAAGCATATAAAGCCTACTTCAGTAATTATAATTTGCGGTACGATGTCGATCAGTTGTGGTAGCAGGTTCCCTTTAGTTATGGCCTGATTGGAGCGGAACGTTGGGCGTTTTGTAGAGCGGTAAGTGCAATGTGCGTGATAAAGCAAGTGTAATATACGTCTCTGTCTTCACCACGAGCGTTTTGAACGGGATAAACGCGGGTAACATCAATGGTGGGCATGCAATTCGAACCAGTTGTGTTTGAGAGCAGGGATGCAAAATTTTGTCGAACAAAATTTTAGATTTTAGATGTAACCGAACGCTGATATTGGCATTTTTGCACATTCATCAAATTTACTTCCATCTCATCTAAATGTTTCGCAATCCTCCAAATTCGTTTCTTTGCTTCATTACAACAACATTTTTTAAGCTAAATGGATGTATTTCAGAAAAAAAAGTATTTCCTTGTAAAATGAGATCAACACCCATTCTTTTTTCTTTTTCTTACATTCTTTCTTCGTAAACTTTTAAACACTGCAGTTAAATTGAAGACACTCTAAACACTTGCAACAGAAGCGTCGCCAACACCAAGCAAAATGCCCTGCTTAATGCTTAAACCATGCCATTAAATGCTTGGGAGAGCTATTGTCCTGAGCGATTTCACCAATATCATAAATAAGTGTATTAGTATTATTCTGGTTATTGTTTTCGGACATTCTTTGATATGTTTTCGTACGTACGTAAACCATCCGCACCATATTAGTTTCGACTTTCCACATTCCGGGTTGGAATCTGGTAGTACTTTGAGTTAAGCTTAGCCATTTAGCTAGGATCTTGTTAATTTCGGCATCGACTCCATTGAAACCCTTTTTGAAGATAATTAAAAAGGGAAACAGTATGTGTTCGGTTTTCCATACGTAAGTGGACATTTATAAATTTTTACCCACTCTTATAGTAAAACATATTAACAGTGCTAGGAGTACAATTCATAAACGCCTTAATTCTTAGCGGAAACGGGAATAAGCCACAAACAATCTTTACTGTACATAAAACGACATCTAGCGTGTTATCGCTTGTAATACGCCCATCCTAACTCCATTATTATAACTCCATCTATAGCATACTCTAGATTGTTCACACTTTGCCATGCCAAAGATGACAGCCACCGATGTTATGTACATACATATCTCGTTCATGCATCAGCGACGACCGAAACGAATGATCCGGAAGTCTATCGATGACAAAACCGCGTTTTCACGAATATATCAGCGCCGTGACGCTTATTAAACTTGAAATTGACTTTTGCTTTATCAGCAAACAATATGTAAACCCCGGTTCTGCGTCCTCACCCTATACACATATGCGAATGTTTGCTGCTGTATCTCTACGTGCGCTTTACGGGATCGTGGGTGTAATTGTGCTTGTAATTATTGAATTAGACGGAACGCCGCGCCATTGAAACTTTTCACTAACGGAATATTTGCTTTACTTTTGTGGTGTATTAAGTTATCTAGGCGATTTGCAATTGTCGTTTGAAGTATTTCGCCAACGAAGTTGCAGTTTGTCCATACCAGATGCGCTTCTACTTTGCTATATTCGCGCAAGGTGTATTCTGGAAAAATTATTAGCATGCAATAAAATAGCTGAAGAGAGCTAGCAGTTCCGCACGCAAATTAACCTGCTATATCCGTACAGTGTGACTTTATAAGATTTGTTGTGAATGTGTGTAATGAAGTGTTACTTTTGGAAGAAATATGAAAAGTTATTTCAAGCTTGATAGAAAGGATTATGAGATTGATGCTCTGTTTCTTCAGCAACCAACGTGCTAATGAACTAATAATTTCACGTGTTAAAAATTTTTAACGCATCGAGAACTAGAAGAAATAAGAAACAGAAACTGACGAAATATTACACCCGCGAAGGTAAAACATTTCTCAAATTGAGAAATAGGTTTGGCGTCGGAGAATGGTTAAAGGCATTGCTTAAGGAAGAAGCTAAATTGTACTTATCGGCAACAGTTGTACAAAATATGATAGGTACATGTTAAAAGTAGAAATATAAAAGCAGTTTCACGTAATTGAATTATACATACTTTGTGTCCAAAGCAAAGCAACAAAAATACCGCAGCAACAACAATGATGTTTTATTGAACGCAATCAAACTGCGCCAGGAACGTCGTAAGTTTATTGCAGTCTATAAAAGCGTTTCATAAATGCAAAATTGTTTATTTATGTCCAATTTCGAATGTTCAACGCACAATTCAACCGAGTTTAATTTGCTAAAGTTTCTATTTCGGCGGTGCAGTAACATAAAGAAGTATTACTTTCGTTAAACATATTTATTCACACGCATAATCGTTACTAATTTACTCAGATAAAAATACGGATGCATAATAGGTATAACCTGTTATGCGCAGGCGCAATATACTATAGATAGCGCTTTATTGCAACCTCCGTAAGCTATCGCAGGGCGAATGGGAGCAAAAACGTTGAATATGGAACGGGTGATATTTGCATTGCATAAAGAATAAATAATGAACCAACCGTAACTTTCGCAAGAAAACCAAGATTAAAGTTGCAGGGACTTATACACGTTCAACTTCGTCAAGTGTGACTATCTAACGGAAGACGGGAAGGACGTATTAAACATGAGCGAAAGAAAGTTTCAGGATTTCATTTTAGTGAATTAACTTGAAATATTACTCAGCCAGATTTTATCCTAATGCAAAGTAGACAGTTTCGGAGAACTTTCTCCAAAATTAATAATCTGGTCATCTGCTAATGCAGATTTCTGCCGAGTTCCTGCAGTGAGTTTCAACTTTGATAGTTTTTTAGTTGGATTGTTCATTTTGTTACAGGTTTTTCTGCTTTCTCCGGTGAATCTATAATTATGGGTAAATTCCATTTATATCACTTCGAACATTAGTTAATAATTAATGCAGTTACGTAGATATACATTACCAAATAAAATCGATGATGTTGGAGACAAAGATCTTGGTTAGATGGTTGCTAAATCGAATCTGCTGGGTAGGATTAGAACGAATCTGTATAGTTTCTGCTAATTTCGTGAAGCGCACGGAAAGTGGCGAACTTTAGTTATAAGTGTCATTCGTTCTTTACGTAATTTATGTACGGAATAACGTAGGTGTTATTGCGTTTTCTTCGTTCGATAGAAACTGCTGTTCTAAGGGTTTTTTAACGTTAAGGCAAATTCCCAACAAAGTACGCCAACTGGCTTAATACTTTCATATTTGAGCAAAAGCATAGTATAAATGCTAAAAAAAGCTATTACTAATGCTGGTGATACCAGTTAATGCATAATAATAGGATTTTATTTATATTTTGCCACTCCGCTAATGGTCTTTTGTTGGTGGTAAGGTGGTAAGATTGGTATAATACCGTCGAGCAAAAGGAGATAAAAAAAAATTACGACGTAATGTTTTCTGGAGGTTGCGTTTCTTTTTACATTATCTTTGAAATTGCGTAAAATTGATCTTATGCAATAAAATCGGGTTAATGGTCGATTGAAATGGATTTTCGTGTCGGTATAATTTGAAAGGCTCACCTTCAAAGAAAAATGCGGAACAAAATGACGTCAACATGTCACTTGTCCGCACGCACTACGTTCCTTCCCGTCGTAATTATGGGCTTTCGACGAAAGAAATTTTTGATGTTGAATCGATTAAGAGTGACGAAAACGTCTCGCGAATTAACTATTTCTGCGAATTATATTCAAAGAAATTAATTTCGTATTTGCAGCCGCAAAAAATAAAATAATGCAAAACCAATTTTATTTTTTTTTCTAAAACATGCGATAAGTTCTAAGACACAGATTACTGCTGTTATTGTTGTTGGTCGGGTATAGATTTACTGAATTAAGATCGCCGTGATAGAGAAGAGGGATCAAAAAGAGGATGGACCACTGCAACTCCATATTAGGCATCGGTACCACCCGAACCTATGCATTGGCTGAACTATGCTGAATAATTGATATAGTAAAATTCATATGGTACGGATATTTGTTAGATTTAGAGGAACAACTTGGACCATTTATAATTAGCTGGTTTTTATCAGAATACCTTTAATTTACCCTTTCCAGAAGAGTACAAAACTAAAATCAACCAATGATTACATCATATATTGATAACGTAATAACAAAAAAGTTTCAGTCATTCAGGACAGGGGCATAATTCGAACTTTGCTAATGACCCCTAAATCGATCGAGAGATACCCTTCAGCGTTGAGGAACCCGAAACTCCGCATTCATAAAAAAAACCCATTTTATGCCTTCGCTTCTACGTTGACTTACGAAGGCATGAATTAATTTAAACGCACATACAAGCTTCTAGATTTTCGATAAAAATGTTTGCATGTCAATTTACTTTTGCTTGGAACCTAAAACTCGTATTTACATAATCAACGGTGACGATTATTGTACTTCAAGCGAATTATATGCAAACTTACTCACTTGTACTAATAACGTATTCAATCACATATCCTAACAGCTGCTTTCATGCTGCTACGTATGGGTAAGAGCAGAATTTTTATAATGCTCTATTTGAGTTAATAGAAATAAATTAAGTGTCGCCGATAAGATCTTATTAAATCGAATTTAGAACCTATACACATATACCGTGCTACAAGTTCGCATGAGAAACGGTATTTGAAACGTGTTAGTTGTAATTTGTATAAATGAGAGGCGGGTTCCGATCCCGATAAAAGTATGCTTAATTTAATGACTACCATATTGCGTCTGTATTGAATTCACGGAATCTCATATAGGTATCGTTTTCGGCGAATTTATTAGCTTCTAGTGACATATCCAAGCAATGCCGTAATTAAATTATAGATGTGTCTACGTAGGCGTTCAGAGGAAACCGAAATTGTTCACAAAAAAATTCCAAAGGTAACTTTTCTGGTTTTGCCTGCTGTTAATTAATTAAAAAATATCATTGGGCGGGTATACATAAGTGCGTACAGTATTATATTTGTGCTAAGGTAGATTTTACTGAAATCAACGGCGGTGATTTCTGAAGAAAGGAATTGCTATTAACTAGCATTCAATACATCGATGACTCCTACAAACTATCGCAGAACATCATCTTTAAATTGTACTTTCTTGTGGAAGATGCTCCCGATGTCTTCGGATTTTCACGTAAGCTGCTGCAAACAGACAGCTTTTGCGACAGATAATTTTATAAATGGAATAAAACTTTGGTACTCAAGTAGGTGTATGTTATGTGAAGTGACGCAAACTGTCAACTCTCTCTAGCTAGACGATTTCGTATGGTTTTATTAATGCTAAAAAAAGTTATTTTTATACACTTCAATGTAAGTATGAACTGGTTCGCTCTGTTAGGGAAATTTAAAAAATAATTGTAATGGTTTGACAAGGAGCGAGACTTACTTTACAAGAAATAAATGTTTATTTTTAAAATTGTTATCTGTTTGTCTTAATGGCTCCAACTCCAACTTTATTTAGTTTAACGCTTCAGCTAACCGAACAACAGATACTAATTTTCTTTGACGCTTCAATCAATTGCCTACTTAATTTCATTACGATTAATTATTCTCTGAGAAGCAATAGTACTCGGGATTTCATAGAATTCGCGGCATTCCCTAGGTACAAAAGTCATCTTTACATTTGTCAAAAGGCGCAGCTTTCGCGCGCAAATTGCATTACCAAGTAATTTTGATGGAATTTATTAGACAGCGTATACAATGCCGAAATACCCGACTTACTACTTGTTGGTCTGTTACACCAAAGTGGAATATTTCGCAAAATACGAATTGCTCGAATTCGTAATGCGAGATTAAGGAGTTCGGGAACTTCAAAAACGATGACGTTATCAAAATCCGCAAATTACAACGTAATACCTTTATCATCGGAAATCCGCTTTGTGTCGCTGTGTAGCCCTAAGCAGCAATATTAGATAAAGTATCCGTTGATGACTACGAGTGGGATAAATACCGAACTGGAAGCAAGCAGACAAGCAAGTAATGTGTTTAATATTGAAGTAGGAGTTCCCACGCTAACGCACGGCGCCGCAACTTTGTGAAAACTTTGCAATAAGGAGGGCGTATTTTAAAATTTATGAATGAATTACGGTTACTCGCCCGTTACGTTGAATTGTTTCGGGGAACGCCGATTGGCTGGCGCTTATTAAATCAGTTTCCAGTAAAATTAAATGAAGAGATTAATTTAATTTTATATAGAACTGAATTTGATTACATTTCCCATAGAAAGCAATTAAAAACTTATTTCCTATGAAGTCGTATTTTTTTTTCTATTTACTTTCTAGTAAATTAACGGACGCTTTTTCTCGTTTTTTTCACGGCTACCATTTCTGCTCACACAAACAATATTAAAAAAGAGTATGTCATTGAAAAACAAAGAATATAAATAATTGCAGCAAAAAAGAAAAAAAGTGAGTATGGACGTAATGAATTAATGCTTATAAAAAGTACCGACAGGCAAAGAATAATATTAGTTGAAGCACCCGCAAACGCCATGAAACAAAGTGACAAAGTGAAAACAAGGAAATAACAAAAATCTGAAAAAAAGATGAATGAAATTAACTATTTCAAAATTTTCCCCTCCCACATAATATTACAATACACCAACTACCTGCCCATTTGTCCATTAGTTCCTTTAGAAACGACAGTCTCAGTAGTTCCTACCTCAAACGACCATCGAAATGCTTACATAAAGAAGAAACCTATCGGAATTTTTTTATTTGCTTCTTTCGGGTCATTCACCAATTTGTTAACAAAACGCAGGAAATAGCGTGATCTACAATCTCATATTACTTTCTCCATATGTATACGCCGCGCGAGAGTCCTCTATACATTTTCCTGCGCCTCGGAAAATTCTCAAAAGGGAAAAACAGGTAGATAGGAACCAACAACGATCGATATACAATACATATGTTACCGCTTCTTCTTTAATTTATTGTTTTCGTATCGACTATAAGCGTAAAAATAGAGAAGGATCGAAGCTTATTGGTAATTTAAATAGTCCTTACTATTTATGCTGACATGTTGCTTGAAGATGTATTTTCATTATTATTATTATAAGAGTGGTCTCACATTACCCTCTTCCTTGAAAACAACAAAAATTAAATCACAGAATATTGATTTTATAAGTAATAGAAAAACAAAATATTAGTTTGTTATTATCTATTTTACAGATGTTTTAAAATTTTTTAATTTTGTAACGATTTATAAAAAAGAACGGCAATGAAGGCAGTTTTATAAAAAGAAAACTCTTAATTACGAAAGCCGCTACTACCACGAAAATTCTAGCAATCCAAAATTAAAATCGACAACGACGAAGGCACCACCACCAATTCTCGTCTGGTCGAAATCCTTATCCTTCTAGTGCATGAAGGTTGGAAGCACGAATAAGCAAGTGCATGAACGTATGTACATACATGTCATTTTCTTGTTATTTTAAGACGTACACGATTTTCTCTATATTATGTGGGCATGAAAAAGAATGTTAGATCTGTACATCTACCCTTTGCACATTTCTATTTGTTCAAAGCTGTAGAGGATTTCTTTTCAACGCAAGGACTAGCATTCTGTGTAATGCATCTTAGACTCTGCGTACTTACATCAAAGCGAAAAGCAAAGAAAATCCTCCTATATGCACCGAATAATCCATTCAGAGCAGACATGTGACCGAAAGCATAGGTATTTCTTTGCGTTTTCTTTTCCCAGAAAACCAATTTCATTTTCAAAGGGAACATAAAATGCAGTTGCTGTTATCTGTTTTCTTGTAAATTACAATAAACCCTCTTTTAACAGTGGTCGCCTCTTTTCAACAAATTCTTAAAGCATATGGAGAAACCATTAATGATCCTTCCAATAACCCTCTCGAAAGCGGTCACGGTCACTTCAATTAATTTTTTTTTTAAACCTAGGAATGAGACGCTTTTCACAAAACTCTGTATTAAAAGTGATCGGCTTCGTGTTTAAAAACACATCCTCTGACTAGCAATCTACTATTGTTACATGTAATTCTGACCTGACCTTAAAGGTGGAATCGGTCGCCTGATAATTTTGAAACAAAATTTTGTGAAAACTAGACTCTATTTCATTCTACCTTTCACTAAAATATTTATTATTAGGCAAGCACTAGCCAAAGGACATGTTTCTGCCCTCCCGGCATCGTCAGTGTTACTCCGAGTGCTTTTTTTTCTCATACTTACGTTGCTGTTCACTTCTCAGGTTATTCAGCGTATTTAAACGTGAATGTAGTTAGAGTAGTTGCTTCAAGTAGATGGACCTTTCCCATGTTCATGTTCACTGTTTTAAGTGACTTTAAAAGTTTTTAGTTGAAAATTGTTAAACTTTACTACACAACTGCTAATATCTGTGTAGCGACATTTTTTTTTGAGGATTGACACATATTGAACGCTTTAAGGGAGTTAAAGCGCAATTGCAATTGAATTTAATCGCAGCGTACCGTCTGTCTCACCGAACGTATTTTAACACTGAATGACAGTACTGTGGAATGCTTTACTGATTTCAGCATTGTTATGTATTCGAGCAGCCAATTTTAAATATTTTATCCAACAATGACACGGATATAAAAGAAGGGACGCATTAACAGTGCTGTCTGTGAGCGGACGATACGGAAACGGATTATTTCGTATAATTTCTACTATAAGAGTGCTCTTTCCCAAATATTCGCGAACGTTATGGATGATTTATCGCATTTCGCCATTCCCAACATATTCTTGGTTATTTATCGCTCGCACCGTAAATCTCTTATATGGGCGTAAAGTACGACCATTTATTGAAATCTATGAAATTGCATTTGGTATATTTAAAGAATGGCTAGGTACAATTAGTTGTTACTGATTTAGCGTATAACTTGTCTTCTTATTTGTAGAAATGAGCCATTTTTTTATTGGTACTAAATTAAAGAAAATAAACACTTAGAAATCCGCTTTTTAATAATATTGCAGCTTTTATAATATTCACCATGTTACTTTATGGAAACCAACTATAATTTTTTTTAAATAGACGATGCATATTTTCTGTAGGAGGTGTAGTACGTTTCAGTGCCGCCGTTTCAACGCCAAGACATTTCAGCATTGACCGATTTGGTTGAACTATCTACCATTATAGCTTTGATATAAGATATTCCTGATACATCCATTCCAGGACGCTATTCATTACGGTAAATACATGGTTGTGTTATATATTTATCTATTATTAAAACCGTTATAGCTCCATTATTTCAAATTAAATAAGTTCTTCGTCATACAGCTTAAAATAATATAAAACTGCATCACAGCAAATTGTCACTCACTACTGTACGTGACGCCCAAATTCGCTTCAAAACTTTAAATTAAATTTGCAGTTGAACAAGTGTAATTAAATACCTGGTAAACTCTACTAAATACGCTGAAAGTATATCATTTGATCTCTGAATCTAGTTTCGTTTAGGGAAACTTCGAGTTTGTGGCGCATTCGTTTAAAACTAATTAACAGTACGGGAAGCTTTACTTTTTATTATATATTAATGGTATGTTACGCGTATCGCAATACGTGAAATGAGGAAAGAGAACTCTAATGATCGTTCATAAAGTTTGTATAACGTGGTTTGGGGAATATTACGGAAGTGTATGTGTATCCTCGGAAAGTCATTAACTGAAAAGTTAAAGCGAAGAATTGGGCACAGCATCACACACTTGTTGAATTGAGCGTTTACTCGGTTTTATGGTTGCTACCCTCAGGTTGCAACAACTTAGATATTAATTAATGTGAATGTGAAGAAACGTTTATTTGTAGAATGGAAGGTTGAAGAACATTAATTATAGCTTTTTCCGAATGATGGCAAGTTCGTTTAAAGTATTCAATTGTAAAATAGAGACAGAATGTTATCTCAAGAATAAATATATAAAATGAATGAGAAAGAGATGTGTGTACTACATGAGCCTTATTCTGCAACAAAAATCGTCTTCGTTATACGTCGCTATTCGTCATATTGAACATATGATATCGATGGGTAAGAATGGGTTGCTGGTATGTTTGGTTAGAATATGAATTTGTAAACAACACATAAGTATCGGGACCCTCCGCACCACACAAGTTTTATTTATTATATAGTAATATAATAAATAGTCCGGGACGGCCGTTTCGTGGATACGAATTGTCCTCATCATCAACCGAACAATGTGAGAAAAAACTTTTTCTAAAACTAAACATGCATGTACTATCCCTACTTCTTAGAACAGATATTCTTTACAAGTGCCTATTTCTACCTCCTGCACGCCTTGCAGCTGCGACGTGCGAAAAAATAACATGCATGAACTATCTCTTCTTCCGAGAAGAAATATTGTTTTACAAGTGCCTATTCTACCCCCTACACGCCTTGAAGCTACGACATGCGAAAAACACGGCCAGATAGACGGGAAGATCTCTTTTATAACCCAAAATATGAACAAGTGCCAGCCTACTGCAAAAGGTCAAAAAGGACAGAGTACGACAACGGTCCGTTTTCTCTGTTCATCAGATTTTTATTACTTTTTATGTAAACTGTCTCGTACGCATCTAATTCTCGCGGCGACGTTACGTTTTTAATCAATTTTAAGTTTTCTAATTTAATACTATCCCCGGTTTCATTTATATGTTGTGCTACATTCGACGCGTCCAATCTGCCGTAGCGATAATTTCTTATATGCTCTTTGAATCTAGTTTCTATCGCTCTTTTTGTTTGACCAATTACAGTGACTACATTCAATATTATAAATACCCGACCTTTCTCCAATTTTCGGTTTATCTTTAGGAAATTTGTGAATTTGTGTCTGTAATTCCAATGCGCTGCTCTGAAATAGCAGTGAGGAAGGCGATTCTGAGTAGCGATCTCGTATATCGAAGAAAAGGACTATAGAAGTATGGGGGTATAGGAGTACAGCGATGTCATTAATTATTTAAAATTTTCTAATACCTACTGTAGTTGCAACACTCTTTATTCTCGAACTATCGATCTGATTGTTAGCGTATTATTATAAAACGCTACTTATTGAAGATGTAGCCTATTCAAAACTTTTGAAAAATAAGTAAAGTCTGTGTTCAAAATTTCGTTTTAAGTACATGTAGTTTTCGCCTACATCTATTCTTGACTATACTGAAAGTCCTGAGAGGTCTGCTGCATATTCCTGATGTTTCTGTCCAATAACTTTCATCTCAGAGCTATAAAATATTCTGGAAGAATTCAAGTTGAATTCGGTTTTCCAAAGTAATAAAGTCTTGAGCGAACGAAAAAACCTTAGCTGCTGACAGTCCGGAGTGTAGTCTCAAAAGTATCCACAAATTCCATTGCAATCTTTCCTGATTTATTGTTGGCTCAGTTGCTGAATCGTTTACGTCAGCTTTGCCTCTTTCGCTAGACTTAACAGCATGAGGAGGATGGGATATTCCGAGCCCATTTTTAAAAAATATGTGTACGATGGTCTCTTCTTCTGCCTGATGGAGCTTGCGTGTTCTTTTCTCTGCGAGATCTAAGTTGCTCTTTGAGCATACAATGTCCTGTTAGCAAGCCTACTGTTGTTTTAACAGACTTTTTGTCTCTGTTTACTAGGACTGCTGTAAATTAAGCAATTGTTTGGCTTGCCTCTGACGCAAAATATTTTTCCATTAGTTCTGAGATCTCTCCTCTCCGTAGTAATTGTTTTAACTAGTATGTATCCTATGTTTATAGAGGTTCTCGGATTATACTCAGATGTTGCCCAACCTAGTCGGGATAGTTTGTCTGATTTCACATTGCCTCGATTGCTCCTACGCCCTAGTACTCAGGCTAGTGCAATTTTAACGTAGTTACCCAGGTTTAGTACGTCTATGGACTCCCATACCAGTTTTGAACTTGCTTGTGTGGATGGATATTTTAAGACATCAGTAAATTGCCCTTCTTCTTTAACACCCAATATTATACTTTAAAGCGCTAATTCAAATTTTTTTCGATTGCAATCGATGGTGACAAATTTCATTCAATGTACATTCATAATAAAACTTTACACATAGCAACACCGACACCATAAAGTTTCAAGAGAGAGGAATATTTTGAAGCCACTTGTACAGGTACATACATATTCAACATACCTATCTGTTAAGTATCGCTTTTCGTCATTTCCATATTTTTTACGAATCTTTTTATGTTACAGCAAGAGGGGTCGTACCAAGTATAGTTTGCATTTTTAAAACGTAAATAATGCGGGGTATAAGATTTCATGAGGTACAGGCCAGAGCAATCCATTACGCTTGTCAATAACTTTATGTTTTATTCAATATACAATTTTTACAGACTCTCAAAGTTAAACCAGCTTCCAACGGCGCAAGTTGAATGTAGAATAAAAGTTTTAATATTGAAAATGCATAAGATCTACTGGACCCCTGCTGGGGTATGCTGTATTAATTTAAGAACTTCTTGATCATCCTAGGCGTTACAGAATTATTAATTTGGTTTAGATTAAATGTGTAAAGTTACTTATTATTTCGCACTTATATGTTGGCTTTTCCGGATAACAAGTTTTATGTCAAATAAAATTTATTCAGATGTTGCTAAGCAAGAATCCAGTCGCGATTTATCGACTATTTAATATATAAGAATTTTGTAAGAAAGAGGGCCCCGTTTTATTTTTCCTTCGACATTTTTGCAAATTGAAATTTCCGAATATCAAGTTGATTCTTTGGAATTCCTGTGAACGAGAATTCCCGCTGATTACAAATGTAACATTACAATATATATGTCTTACTACATTATCAAATATATCTCGTGTAGCTCCATTTCCATTGGAGGCAAATTATTCCTGTTTACTAATTGTAAGTAACAGAAGTTCGTACAGAACTACAAAACGCTTCATTCTCAAATGTTTATACAAACATTTACATAACATTCGGAGTCGGTATTTGTACAAGCTGATTACTCGTGCTCATTTAAGAAACCCCGCTGTTCCCAAACGTAATTAGTCATTGTTTCTCCTTTTGCGAGGCGAAAGTAATATAAAAGCTATTTTGCATACTATTTGTTCGTTACGTTGTTATATGAGCGTACACCGTTAAAAGGCGAAATTCACAAAGTCATTTATTTCCACGGAAAACTGGCAAAGCGCTAAGGTGAAAACTTGTCGAATTAGAAATGTAAAATTTTAATATTTTATCAGACTATTAATAAAATTTGCCGGGAACTTGACTAGCGATTAAAAATAAGATGTAGACGTAGTGGATTTATTGCGATTTAAAATCGAACCGTCGTAAATTATAGCCAGTCATTTTTTCATGCAAAGAACACAGATTCCATCGTAAGCTAAAAATAAGAGCATAAAGTTACGACAGAGAAGAAATTAGTAGGAAGTTATAGGTATTATAAATTCTTTTAATTCTAGGCTTCTATTTAGTAAATTTAATAAATTTCATGTGTGTGTATATACGTAGTGATATCTTAATAACCATTTCTGCGCTTTTATTCTCATACTATCCTAACAGGAAGCACTTAATAAATTTAAATTTAAAATGAATTTATTCAAAGGTTAGTATAGATTTTCTTTTTTAAAAGAGCCAATTATAAATTTTGCGGGTACATTTTAATGCCAGTCGACTGTGAAGAAGCCATAAATGCGGGAAATCGGTGCGTTTTAAAATATAAAAAAAAATTTATCAAGTTAAGTTACTCCCTTAATTAAAGAGAATTAGCGGAAACGTTATTTTCATCGCAAAAGCTAGCAAAACAAATACATATCTTTGTACAGAACTTTTGATGAAACCCCCGATTTAGCAGATATCCATCTACAAATATAATTGTTAGATTTTTAGGAATTGTGACACAAGTGCCGCTAGGAGCACTTAATTTCGAATTCCTTCCCCTTTTAATATTCCGCTGGTGATTGATGTCTCCGAATTTAATTTGGACGGAATTAGATTTAATTCCATTTTTTGTTCTTCTACAGCACCGCCTGCAGTTGATTGTTTTATATTTAATTAAAAACATTCGCCTGATAAGCATCGGGAACTGGAAGTCTCGTTACTTCTTAATGCTAAGCGCAAATTTTGAACGAGATGCCGTTCCGAAATTAACACTTACGTCGGTCTTAAATAGAATTTTATAGCCAACAAGATCTCGAGTTTATCCTAGCGGATGCATATTATCTTACTTATTGCAATTTTAGTCTTGCCGAGATATGAAATTGCGTTATCACCCAGAACTTCAATTTCACGTTAACAACTTCCTCGAGATGGAATATCCGTTGTGCGCTAAGAAATCATAAATAGGCGGAATTGCAGTGGCACGTAAATATTGTTTATTTTATTGCTGTTACAATGCTGTAAAGAAAATCAACTTTACACGTACCATTTACACACCAAAATGCTCTGAAATTTGTGTATCCCGTACACCCAAAAACAAAAAAAAAGTTTGTAAAATAAAACAAATGAGTTTATAAGTTCAACAAACGACAATCTTGGTGAAACAGCTGAATAAATGATTTTCTGTTCAATTTACTTCACATACTGAATCTTCCAATTTAATGTAATATTCTCCTGCAAGAATTTCAGTCGTATCTCAAATAATCCTCTTGTTTATTAGTTAATTTTACTATTTTGGAGTTGTTGGTAGGGTTAAACGTCGCAGAGTGGCATAGTATCAGTTTTTCTGTTGCGTTCCTGCATGGCATGCATTACGATATTTTTACAAATAAGAGCATTCAACACATTGTAAGTTTAGTTGGTTAAGTTCTATAATCCCTCAAGGAACACGTTTACAGAATAAATTAGTTTGGGAAAAACGTAAATCATTATTTTGCCGAATGAATAGCCTCACGTTTGTTATTTTTTCGATATTCTACATATTGTATCGTTTTGAAAGGTAAATATGGGGATATCTCACATAGAATCCGTATTCAATCTTTAATATTCATTGTCAGACTTGCTGCGTTTATTTCTTTAATGCGTCGTTAATGATAAAAAAAGGTTAAGCTGTTTTATAGCCATATATACATTTATTTCATCGTGTACCTTCATCATCGTTAAATTATGCGTACGCGTGTCAGTGGAATAAAACGTTTTGTATTCTGGTGGCTGCCCAAACACAAACAGGCTAAATAAAATTCATCAAACATTCAAAACCTTCACTTTTGTTCCTTCTCCGTTTTGTCCTGAAGAATAATAAAAGTAGTAACAGATTTAATTGAACGTCAAATATTTCAAAGCATTTGTGCGATTTATTAATAACGTGATGTTATGGTCCCTTGATCACCTTTCTTTAGTCGCTGACAAGTATTAATTACAGTGCAACAATAAGTGCGTATAGATCGAGCGGTAGATATCGATTGAGGTACTTTTCAGAACACAAAATACATGAAAAAAAGATTAATTATTTAAGCTGGTAAATTTCAGATTGGTTCGCAAATGGATTTAAATTCATAATAGCGGATCTTCCAAGCAAGGAAGTAAAGAACTTTGTGGAAAAGGTCGTCGACAGAATTGAGTTCTTTTTGAAACTAAAACATCTTTAAAACTGGGAAAAGATCGTTCCACCTTCCAATTATTTAGTTATTAGCGCAAATGTAGAACAGAAAACCGACAACGATAGTAGAAAATTGTCAAATGGTATCTTAGTTAGCAGACTTCTTTTTGATCCTTATTGTAATATATGCATAAATTGAATAAATTGAAAAGTAGGACCTTTCTATTGCCTTAAGGAAGTGTCAGACAAGGTATTAAATTCTTATTCCTCATTGATACGACAATACCATTAGCCGGGAATGCACAAAGGACGATGTCTCAATGTCGAGTTGCAACATTTGCTGCTGATTGTATCTAATGCGTTTACTACGCGAGGACTCTATGGTTCGTATTATACGCGCATATAATGAACTGTCCGGTTAGTGCGGAACTTCGCTCCGAGATTTTGCCAGCATAGCTGTCATCTGGCTTAACTATTATATTGTCGGATAATTACATCACACTCCGGGACCTGACGTGACACTCGTGTGCAACCTGATAGCACGGACTCGATGGGTCTTGCAGGGACGTAACATACGGAATACGAATAAAGCAAAAACCATTTTAATTTCCTCGTGTGATACGTTTTCGTGAAATGAGATATTTTCACGATACATGGAAAAAAAAACGATTAATATCGAATGTCGCGATTTCTCCTAAAATAACTTGTTAGCTCGTAGAATGACGTACTGGTGAGCAATAACGTGTGTTTTTTTTTTTAATAATTTACTGCTACATGTTCCGCTTAAAAACAATTGGGAAAATCTGATCTATTATAAACTAATAAATCTAATACAAGGCTTTTTCTCCAACCATTAGCGTTAAATGGTATTGACATAGGCGCCTCATTTAGAGGGTCTATATACAGTCAGCATTGCTCTTTGGGGAGAAACAAAAGTTTCTTTATCCTGAGACCAGGGAGTTTCCCCCAAATCTTATCGTCCTATCAGTTTCATCACTCCTCTCGTTGGAGGTACCTGAAGAATTGTACGACCGATATACTACACAGATAAAAATACAGAGTAGAATTTAATGCCGTTCTAACCCATTTCTTGTGTTTCTCTGCACATATGTTGTAGGAGCTTTCGTTTAGTATTAAAATTTTGCATTGCTAGACGGATGAACTATGATGGTAACTTCGTCCGTAAGTACATATTTTTGTATTCGTTAGACTGTCATTTCTATTAGAATTTTTGATAATATTACGAACTAGGAGGGATAAAAGTCATATTGTTAAGAAGAGATTTTACTTCGTCTGTGGATTGACGTCCTCCGCAGCAGATGGAGTTGGCATCATCGAGGAGAGAGTTTAACATGTTGCTATCTCTTAAGAATGCGTTATGGCTAACTAGAAACGGCCACAAAGCAAAATTGTAGAATTTTTCCTCGTGATCGTTTCGAGTTAGCCACAACGCGTTCCGGTTGTTTTTGCAAGTGTCATAACTAGAGATGACAAAGGCAGGTAAAATTACTACTTTTTTGCAGCGACTAGACAGATTCGTGTTTTCTCGACTCTCGGAGAAACCAGTAGGCAGCACGAACCCTTTCTTGTGAGACGAATAGACACGAGTCTGTCTAGTCGCCGCAAAACCACCTTGCCTTGGTCATCTCTATTCATAACACGAATGTTGTGTTGTGGAGGACCATAATGCATTCTGGTTGACCTAAGGTCTCTTCACATTGCTTCATTTACGAACAGTAGAGAAAACGCCCTCGGCTAAGTAATTCTTAGGCTACCTGGTTAAAGTGCTCGCCATCCATCGTTCGAATTCCGGACAGAAGGTGGTTGTATATGAGAAATCCTACATAATTTGATTCGGTGTCGGTTTAACAGTTGTTTGGGGATTTTGTGGGAGAGTTGCGATGTGTGGAGTTCTTCGGAAGTAAGGCCTCGTGACGGTTAATGTGTTCCAGAGAAGTTAGGAAAAAGACGGAAGGGATGGTGAGTATATGGCGTTGTTTGAAGATACTTTTGCAGTTTTCTCGATAGTCCGTATTACCGCTCTATTGCTCTTAAATGTTACTCATTTATTGAGTCCCTACTATTTATGCAATCAGCATAAGTAATTAAGTAAGTGTAGACAAGTGATTAACCCCAAACAAGAGTTATTGGAAAGAATTATAGCAATCACTACGTTGTATTTGCATGTCAGGTTTGTAACTAATTTTATTTTCGCACTAACATTAAATACTGAGCAAAGAAAGATGTGATCTTTCAGCTACTTTGATGTAAAAAGAAGTATAAGTTGTTTTCCATTTAAAACTCAGGTATGTATATCAAATAAGCTGTTTAAGTAAAACACTATTTATAAATGCAGAATACCATAGGTTGGCTTCATTTATATTGACTTATAAATATTATGACAGCCAGCTAAAATTCACCAAATCTCGTAGTCGCAAATAATGTAATACGCATTAGTATTATTATGTCTTTCAAACATACATGTGTAATGTAACGCTTGAACAGAAATAACGAAATAATCTTCAGCTTATATGATTTTATATGTTAACGAGGGAACACAGGCTCATCGCCTCACCGACTCACCGACTTAAATTAAACTTGGTGGGCTTATAGGCTGATGTACGATGTAAGAACAACGGTAACTTTCTTAGCTGCTAAACCGGCCGTTTTCGGGGAATGGAGCGCCCTATCGGCAGCACTACCCTTCGCTAATTACTTTTTTAGTAGTACTAAAGGATAGCGACGATAGTTTTCTTCTCACAATTATTGCTTACCAGCAACAACCCTCACCCTCCAAATTTATTTCAAATTTGAAAAATATACAATTCATCCATATATATTGAACATACCAGAAAATAACAATTTCCTTTAGCTCCAATATATAGAAGGTTCCTTAAACGTCCATTGATTAACCAATAATGTACACTGCCGTTAAGTGAAGTTCCGTCATACAATAAAAATCTATTATATCACACTGTATACAATTATTAATACATAAAATTAGAAACATATTAAGCATACACTCTTTTCTAAGGGATTAAAGCCAGAAATTATTATGTAAAGTAGAAATATTGCGACAACCACAATAAAGTCCCTTTTATTATCATTCCAAGAATTTCTCGGAAGTACCGATCTTTTGAAACGGGTCGTTTGGGGATTATTAACGCACAATACATTTAGGAAACATACCGCAGTATCATTATTGTTTATTTATCACGGTCGTAAAGATATAAATTTGCTTCATTTTACTGTTAAACGTGTGTTGGTGTGCATCTGTCGTTTTTGCGCGGAAGTTTTAAGAAAATTTACTTCAAAATGGCACGTGGCAAGCCTACCAGTGTAGAAAAACGTTCACGCATTATTACGCTGTTTGAAGAAGGATATTCGGGGCGACAAATTGCTGAAAAAATAAATTTGAGAAGTTCAACAGTAAATGACATCATAAAGCGATATCGGACAACTGGAACTATAGAAAATCGTGTTCGTCCTGGAGCATCTAGGAAAACAATAAAAGCTGAAGATTTGGGAATTGTATTATTAAGCAAACGCAATAGAAAATTAACAGCGCCACAAATAGCGGCCGAAGTCAATCGCGGCCGTGAAGAACAAGTTTGGGCGAGTACGGTAAAACGTCGACTTCAACAAGCGGACCTTCATGGACGCATTGCCATTCGGGGCAACAGAGCAAAACGGCTACAGTGGGCCCGTTCTCATATAGATTGGTCGCTAGATGATTGGAAACACGTGCTTTGGACTGACGAGTCAAAGTTTGAGGTTTTTTGGCAAAATCGACGAGTTTATGTCCGAAGATCTAAAACCGAAAAGTGATCCCGAACTGCATTGTGCCTACAGTGAAGCAAGGGCGTAGTTCTGCGTTAATGTGGGGATGTTTCTCGTTTGCTGGGACGGGAGATTTATGCAGAGTGCAGGGTGTAATGAGGAAGGAAAATTATTTTGCAATACTCCAGAATCATGCAGTGCCGTCAGGATTGCGTATAATAGGCCGTAACTTTACATTCATGCATGACAACGACCCAAAACACACTGCGTTACTGTGTAAGAACTATCTAAAGGAGCAAGAAGAACAGCACACCCCGAAAGTAATGACATGGCCCCCACAAAGCCCAGATTTGAACCCTACAGAGTTGTTGTGGGATGAACTGGACAGGAGGATCCGAAAAATATGCCCAACTTCACAAGAACATTTACGGAATATTCTGCAACATGAATGGATTAATATTCCACAAACCGCCTTAACAAAACTTATCGAAAGGATGCCTAGAATAGTTCGAGCGGTGATTAACAACAAAGGAGGTTTCTTTCGATGAAAAAAAAAATAACGTTCAGTATGTGATATTAGGCCAGAATAACTTTTTATTTATTTATTTTTGTCTTTTTTACCTGTACATACAATAAAATTGCATTTTGTTTTTAATTTCGTTTGTTTCTGTAACCTTTTCATGTTTTTTACCAACCGACCGAACTTCTCTAAACGGCAGTGTACATGCAATATGGTATTGCGGCGAAACTATTTTGATAACAGAAGTCTAGATAATCGTTTGATTTTATAATTCATTCCCGTAATTTCTATTCTTAAAATAGCGTAAAACAATGTAGTGGTTTTTCATCTTTAAAACATACATACATTCCCGTAACAGACATGCAGTCGCATGATTTCGGACTCCCCCTTACGGCTTATTTATACGTATGTACATCACAACGTCTCATCCGTTCGGATTGCAGGTGTGTTACGTTTACATCTTAACAAACAAGGAGCGTATATTTATAGAATATTTTATTCGAGATGAGTGTATAATATCGGAAACTTCCTTGCGCCTGTTTATACATGCTACTTATGGGATGTTGTGCATCGATGCGTAAATTTGGAAAACACGCCTGATTGATTTATGTAATACTATTCGATTTTTCAAACTATAAAACCGCGCCATAGAATACCTATGACAGTTTACATAAAAATACTCTAAAGTTTTAAATAGCACCGTGTAAAAAGTCGGTTATTTTTACAAGACTTACGTTTACTTAAGTCCTGAAATATTGGATCAAAATATTTAAAAATATCCAGAGTGAATAAGGCGGTTGTGAATATGAGGATTAGAAAAATATACACTGCTATGAAGTAATAAAAGCCTTCAATAATAATATTATTGCTTTAAAATATTTGCAATTATTAACCGAATTACCATGTTCTTTTGTTTGAAAGTTAAATTATACGGCGTTGATATATTCATGGAGTTCTAAGGATTTAATTGAAAGAAGCCTTTGTTGTCTTACACATAGCATTCGTTATATTCGCGTCTTTTCAATATATTTAGGAGCGTTCCCATGCTAACAAGGTAATAAATTACGTAATTATAAAGTAGTGTGAATTTTTTAAAGCAATCTCGTAAAGATGATAAAACGTTGTTTATATTTGAAAAATAAATGAAATCTTTAAATTGCTTTTCCTATTTTTTTGGCCCCTTGTAAACCTTTAAAATGGTTGCTCATATAAATTTATTCAACGGTATAATATAGTCCAGAAATTATATCCCTTCCACATTTTCCCAAGTGTCTTAAATGAAGCTTTTGTTTATTTTAAGCGAGCTTTTTTATACTATTCAGACATATGTATGTATGTAGTAAGTGGGTTTATTATAAAGATAAACGAAAAAACATGGAAAAAAAAATCAAGCGTTAGGCATCGTAAATGCATAATTACCCATCGGATAGGGATTGATTTACGTAATTGTTAAGCTTCAAAAATATTTTCAGGAAGAATAAATCAGTGAATTATACAATCTTTGTCGCTAGAAATAGTTTCATTTTTCTATTTTCTATTAGCAATATAAACCTACGTAGATCTCACGCATTAAATATTTCTTAACCGTTATCCATTGGACGCTAAGCAGAGTCTTATTACACTATAGCGTACTAAAGCGTAATCTGCCGTCTAATGATTTATTAAAATTTCACCACAAAACAAGCGCGTAGATTAGATCAAAGTCTTGCTTAATAACTAATGTATCGATGCACATAGCTTTTGGTCTGTGTGAATATTATATCGAGTTTCGAAGCGAATTTGCCGCTTCTTTTGTGGATGCATTGAAACTGCATTACCGTAAGGCATCAAAGCACTAATAGCGTGAGCTTTACAGTTTACCTCGCTACAAACAAGCCCGCTTATGTTAAACTATAATATGTTGCCATATCGTAATAGGATTTTGGATGTCTGGCGAAACTCCAGTCTCTTTTCGCATATATTATTTTAATGATCAACAATGTATGTACATGGGAAGCTTCGCTTGCCTCTGCCAATTACGTATATATAGTTAGGTCCTAAAGTATCTACTCTTATCATATCCTATATTAACTTTGACGTACAGAAGCTAGCGCTTTTAGAAAAAAATACGTCGATTTCCATTTTTTGAGGGTTAAGTGTTTGTGCAAAGGTTTCGGTAATCTGTGATGTTGCCCAGGAAAAGCCGCGAAATTATCTCCTCCGTGATCCAAAATAATGACTACAATGTGGTTGCATTCGAAAATGAATTTATTCTGACTATTTGGAGTCCTATGGAGGAAAGCTTGCGAAGAGGCAGAAATAGACTTCATACTCTAAGACCAGTTAGCGGCCAATGATTTGTATTTTTTTTGCGCGTGATATTAACATATTTGGATAAACTTTTGTTGGAAGTATCATTATTTCCTAGTTACACACTTGTATTAATTTCAATTTCGTCCGAGCTCCACCCACAACTCCAAGTGGATACAAATAAATAAAACAATCCCTCATCTCACATGTGTTAAATTAAGGATACACAATCTTATCGACCTGATTTATCAGTAATCCAACAGAATAAAAGAAATCCGTAGAAAATTGCTCCGTAAATGTAAAACATATTGCCCATGAAGTTCTTAAACGTTACACGTCTGTATACCGAGCGATTTTTTTAAGTATCGATCGCAATTATTCCCGATGCTTGTGCTACGATGCACGAACAAGCACCGAAACTAAAAATATTGCTTGCCAGCATTTAAATTTATGATAAGCGCGTAGTCCGACGTCAACCTGAAGTCTACATGGCGTCACAGTATCTACCTTTGCCATTTTTATTCTAGAAGTTCGAATTTTCCGAATCATGGCACAAAATAAACAAGCAAGAAACGTACGACACGACGTGTTGATTTATCGAGTAAGAAAAACGAGCATATGTAGGTACAGATAAACTGAATGTCAGTACTTATGAAATAGAGTATATGCGGAAAACACGATGAGGGAATTGTAGTGAGTATTACGTACTCATAATTCACTGTGAAATGGCCTTCACTCAACATGAACACACGATAAAGCGTTCAGCTATCGACTGAAAATTAAAAATAAACGCAGAAAGATATAATAAGTTGTTGCAACCTTTTCTAAGCCAGTCGCACGATGGCAAACTAAGGGACGCATATTTCCAACAAGACAATGCCACAAAATCATGAAACATTATGAACAAATAACTTCTTCCGTGAATATTTTGATAACCGTGTAGTAGCTTTCCTCCACGACCTCCTGATCAAACTATTTTCGGTTATTTTATTTTAATTATTTAATTAAATTCAAAATATAACAAATATTTATTTGCTATTATTAGCACATCGTAATTGCAAATTTTGTGTGGTTAACTCATGCTCAATATTTCTAAAGTGATTTTTTTTTCAAATTTCTGTCTTTATATGAATCTCTGTAAAATATAGAAATTTTATTCCGTTAATACTAAACAGTATTGATTGCATTAACACTGACAATTATAAGACGTGCGGTTTTTAACTTATTTTTGCTGTATGAGAGGGATTACCAGAAATAGAATTCATATATAGATACACATTGCAGCATACGCTCCGGTTAAGCTAGATTTAATCCAGTGGAGGCTAGCAACCTCTGGTTTTAAGCCTCTGCAGATTAAAGGACTAACGATGTCATACAAGTACATGCGTCTGTATGTTACGTATGATATATGCATATCAGATTTAATATAACCAAAAGGTCAGTTGACGAATAGATTAAATAACGAGAGAGAATTTAGGAGCAAATATATGACAAGAACGAAACCACACAGTTGTAGAAGAGGCGAAACAATTTATTATGTTGAGCGATTTTTATTCATTTTAGGGCTTATAAAATTAATCCAAGAACTTTCCGTTATATTCCGGAAGCAAATTCAATATAATCTAGCGTATCACATTCGCGTATCAATTTTTCTTGTAAATACTGCGAAAAGGTTTATTTGAGGTTTTCTGAGGTTTCTGAGATTTTCCGAGGTTTGTTGTCTATCGAAATCCATTGTAATAGCGAGGTCAAGTTGATATCATTGAGACGATCAATTTACATATTTTGGAATTATATTTTAAATATATTCGAAGTAATTCCCTTCTGCTTCTTAAAGGCCGTTGACTAATTTCTTTTGGAATATTCTCTTCGGTGTTATCCGTATAAGGACGTCCGATGTTGAGCAGGACTTCTTTCGCATTCAATCCCTTTATATCGTTGATTTTTCGTTAAACATTAAAATTGTATATTTGGTAATTTGCAGAATTTGTTCTGCTGATCTTGACAGTGAGTTTTCGAGCTACATTCATGACTGATTTTTCAATATTACATCGGACAGACGTTCTGTTTTGCATCCCTTTGTTCGTATAGCATTTCTTAGAAATCTAATCTAACACAAACAATATGAAATTCTATTAGACGTCCGATGTACGTCTTTTTCCAAGATGCCACGATTTTCTACGACGCGGGTTTCGATGCGTGTATAAGATGTAGAAACGCGAAATAGAAAATCTCTGATACCTTGGATCTATTTCACATCCCTTAAGGTTTACAAATGCGCATAAGAAATAAGGATATCCGAAACAAGACATTGCCGCCAAATCCTTTTACAAATTTGAATGTTTTAAAGTGATAAAAAGCGAAACATATTCAGTGATGACAGTGCGGTTCTAGCAGTAAATAATACGATCCCTTCTCAATTTGTAATAATAATATTTGCACCGTTTTATTAATTTTTTTGGCGTTAGGAAGTTAGTGCAAGATACGGATTTGTACCGTATCGAACTAAAGATGTAGAAAGTGCCTCGAGAATAATGTTTTCTTAACTTCATTTTAGCAACAGTGGAGTTAATACTGTTATTCTCGAAAGATATGTTAAAATGTACCAGGAAAATAATGTTATGTAGCTGTAATGTAGGGGAAGGAAGTTTGGGTGAAGTGTGTATAAAACATAAAAACGTGTCGTGAAGCTATGTTAGTTGAAGCAAATGTTCGGAGCTAAATACATGTATTTTACTCAACTTGCAGCTTTTACACACTTTTTATCTGCTTGTTTATTGCCTTACATCTTTTATATAGCCTTTTCTTTACTACGAATCGAATATCAAACGAATCATTCTAGCTTTTGTATCTTGCCTAATTCCACTAATTTAGTTGAATCTGTACGACACAAGTTATTTTTGTCACAAAGGACGTAAGGGAAGTTTTGTTGTCCAGGACGTTGTTTGCGAAGTCGAGCTTTGTAATACTTCCGAAACCACAAAATCACTTACGTCTCTACTATCATATTATATTTTCCATACTACACTGGCTGCAATTAAGAATGCACCACCCCTAAATTATTGGAATATTTCGTTAAAATTTTATAATGTATTTCTCAAGGTTAACTTAAATGACTTTTTATGTTTATTATATTGCATTGGTTTAGTTCGTTTTCCAGTATTTACAAGAGCCAGATGCTCCGCACATGTCTTTACTGGAACACCTGTTACAATCCAATAGTTGCACAGTTAACCCTCTTTGAATGTGGCCAGATTATTGGGCTAGATAAAAATGGTATTAGTGACGGGAAATTGTGCGTAATCATTCATGTAGATTGCAAATCAAGGTAAAGCACGTAGAGTTGGTTCAGGCGCACCCAGAAGGACCACCCCTTGAAAAAATTTTCTTTCGAAGTGCTTGCTTGTGCTACACCGGTTTCATTCAGGGCTGAATCCGGGTACCCCATTTTAATTCTAACAAAGGAATAGGAATTTGTATCTACTGTTTGTCCATAAAGTGCATTGTGTCACCATTATTAGAAAAAGTATACGCAATATTAAGTTTCAATATCGTCCTTGCAACGTGAAACGTTCATTATTTCCGTAGTAATCCTCATAAAGCAATGAATACAAAGTGGAAGTTCAAACGTAGTTCCTTAGAGGAACCGAGTTTTATTTAGAATACTTGCTTGTATTCGATAAATCCATTCTGCTCCGTCGTAAGTACGGCGGTGCCCATTTCGCAAGCCAGTTAGATCTGTTATTCTTCTGCTACATCGAACAATACAAAGAGCGTCGTAAAGCAAAATTCAGGCCGACAACAAAAGTTATCTGTTTACCAGAGTCTTATTATTTGCGTTTACGTACTCATGGAAATAAAATAATGATCTTGCGACAGGAAAGAGACAAGGACTATCAAGTTTCATAGTTATTGTGTATTGCAGAATATATGTGTAAAGGGAAACGAAGTCTGTACTTTTGGGGGAAATCGTGGATATTTATTAGCTAAAATTGGGTTGAAGTTATGATTATAACGGGTTAGTTAAAATCTAAGTAAGTAAATAATTCGGGTAAAGTGCGTATAATAATTTATTTAATATATGAAAGAAAGAAAGGTAGAAATATGTAGGATGGGGCAACAGTGCGGGATTCTCGGATAGCACCTTTACTGAAGTACTACTAATCCAAGAAAAGTTTTATGTCGAAGTTACGTTGTTTGACAGTGCATTAATCCGTGGCGGAACGTTTGAAATAGCATCCGGGGGTGATTCTTCGTACTTTTCCACGATTCTAGTCGGCAAATCTATCCAAGATGGATTAAAATCAAGCTGCCCAGATGGACTATGAAACTGCAATCATTCGGAATAAAGAATACTTAAGTGCGCGTTTATAGCTTCAAACTGATTAGGTTATTTTTTTACATTACTTCAGTTCGTGAAACCATTCTATGTTATCCCCAATAAGCAAAATTTTATTTCATTGTAATTAATCTGCTGTCAAAAGGACGTTGCTTTTTCCACACTTCTAACGTATTTACTTAAGAAGCTTTCGTAAGCTCTTCATAATCACAATCTATTAATAACGGAGACAGCTCAGCGAACTGAGGTAATGGAAGGCACTTGAACATGTGCGCATAGATAGGGCTGGGTGTGACCTGCATCGTCAAGTACGCAAAAACGTAAGTTGCGTCACTATAGATTACGCAAACAACACTGCTCCTGACACCCTTCTTGCATTACATTTTAGCGGGCTCTAAGAAAATCAGTTTACGTAAATTATTACCACCATTTTGGTGAGAATAATTATAGTACGAATGTGTTCTACAAGTGCGCCTAATGGATATTGTTTCATGGGATCTAGTATTTGCTGCTTTTCTTAGACATTCGTAATATACAAGCTTTCCGTTTGACCTATATTTGTGGTAATTTCAAGTGTTAAAAGTAATGGTACAGGTTATATACAGATCATCAGAATAGATGTTAAATAGCAGTTTCTGCTTTTGCCATATCGATATTTCATACGAATTAATTTTGTCCTTGTTGCTTTCACATTATATTTAGTTTTTCTTGTACGAAGTAAGTAGTTTATATTTTAACCTATTTGCCTTTTGTTGACAGCAAACTCCACATGACCGCCATAAAAATTGGGTGCTTACGGAATCATTTATATGAAAAATTACAACAATTTAACAAGCGGATAAGAAGGTTCTGGTAGCCAATTATATTCATAAATTTATTACAGTAACACGTATACAAAAAACCTAAACTTAAGCAATTTAAGTTGTCCCCTTATTTACTTTTCATTTTAGAAAAACCAGAGTTAAACAAAAAATAACTAACTGCTTAGGATAAATAGCTCCGCAAAGTACAAATACGCTGAATAAGGAATTACGCTTTGTATAAGCCGATTACATTTCTATATAGAAAAAAGTGGCGAGAGACACATTACTACACATATCTGATTACAGGCCTTCCACATAGGGGGAAAATGAAAGCTAGTACGAAAACTGTTTATTTAGCAAATAAAATGGAGTAAAAGGAATTCGTGTTGGCAATATCAAATTTTTACCGTTTCGGTTGCCAGGCACAATGCCTGTCGGCTTGTTGTAGCGTTAATTATCTGGAAATAAATCACATCGACCCGACCCATTTGTCGACCTCTACTTTTACATCTACGCCTTCATAGCTGCAACCTGTATACCTTAGATATTATTCCGTGGGGTGGGAAATATGTTTTTGGGACAGAATTATGATTGGTGAAACCTTTGTGCATTTGGTTGAGTTTTTACGCAAAGATTGTGTAAACGCACATGCTTTCTAAGGTAAAAAAGATACACTTTCTTCTCCTCGTCCCTTCTATTAACCTTGGCGGCGATCAGACGTGATAGCAAAAAAAAGAGATATAATAAAGAGGTAAGTATGTTCCAATTATCTTTTCCAAATGTGCTTTAATTAATTCTATCTTGCAGCAATATCTTATTGTTGAATTATCTAGTTTGAATTTTGAAATTGTTTTTGCCTAATTTTATACTCTATCGTATCGCTTAACCATTTTTCTTTAGTCTCGAGCACATGTTGCAATGATCTCTCTTCAATTTTTTTTTAAGTTAATTTGTAACGTTCAATAATTATTTTACGGTTAAAGTTTCTTGTAAATTAAATTATTTTACTAATTACTCAACTTCATTATTTTTTTTTTTGTTCTTTAGCTTCGTTATTCATTTTTACATTTTTTTTATTTCCCTCCCTAAATTCGGTCTCTTAGCTTCTCTTTGCTGGCTATTTTGCATGTTCAGGTATTTGTAAAAGAATCGAATATCACGGCACACCACACAGCATAGTGATTCAAGGTACCCATATACCGGGGAAAAATTCCAAGGACAAATTCGAGGTGCCAGCAAAGCCAATCGAGACAAATACCTGGGATCATTGTTTTTTTTTTTATTATTTTATCTCTTTCTTTTTATTATTAGAATAACCCTTTACACCTTCAAAGAAAATAAATTATTGATTAAGTTTATGTTAATGACAAGATATATCTTCCCACAAATTAAGAGGAGGTGCAACAAAGTTTTTTTTTGTAGTTTTTTTTTTTATATAACAAACAACTCCTGGCGCCCTTCTAATAATTTATTTAAATAAAAACTTTGATGGACTTCTGCCATACTCTACCCTTAACGCTGCTCTTGTTGGAGGCACAAGGTGTACCATTTTGGTTATAATTATAGTCTACAGTGAACAAAAAATTAATGTGGATTTATATTGTTGTGATGTTATTTATTTAGATTGGAAAGTGTTTCAAGTTAACAGATTTGTCTTGTGAGTATTTTTTAATTGGGAGGCGGTCGTGTTGGAGGCTTCTTTCCTCCAATTTCCCTCAGATTGGATTTTCATCCTTCTCTTACACATTGAGTAAGATAAGTTTGGCAAAAAAAGAGTCCACTAAACAACTTGTGCTTCAAGAAATCAAAATTATCGTTATGATAATCAACATACCTGACCAGAACGTACCAGGATATATGCACACCGTTCCCATTTGAATCGCAAATCAATTTATATGGTTGTTGTTAGTCAAGAGTGCGATTTGACTTGAAATTAGAAAAATAATCCAGAAATGGACGATCCTTTTTCATCAACGGCATCTTTTCAAAATCTCCCGGACAAAAAGCTTATTTAAAGAGATTTTTTTCGTACTCGGTGATAACACTTGGACCTAATAAATAACATTTCACCTCTATTATTCTAATTAATTTTGTATAGGTCAGAGTATTTTACATTGATTTTGCCTGTTGGCTTGTAATACAAAGCGAAGCGAGCGTTCATTGTTCTCCTATCGTCGTTTTAGTATTAGATACAAAGTTTTTTGAACTCTCGCATTTAATAGTCCCTCTTTATCAAGCGTATTAATAGTTGCTTCTGCTTGTATCAACAAATACGTACGTGTGAATAGCCCGAAAATCAATTTTTTTCGAGACAAAAGAGCAAGGGTGGTTGAACTCTTTTACTTGTTAGAAAATAGAAAACAATAGATCAATTACACGATACGTCGTCACTACTTGCAATAGCAGAAAGTAATTAACTGGAAGAAAAGTATTTGTTCGAGCTAAACAAATCCGATTGTTAACGGCAGTTCTAAAGTATTAGAGGAGGACAAACAGTCCTTGCTATGTTTATATACTCAAATTAAGAGTGGGTTTTCTACAACGACTTGCACGAAACTGCATAAAATGTTTTTGCGTTCAAATATGTTTGTGGTAGCCAAGAGTTTCTACAGAACTAGGTTACTAAAAACAAGATTGTTGGCCGAACAGCAAGTGAAACGTTTTATTAATCCAAACATAGAGGCAATAATTCTGTTTCGGACAGTTTAAACGTTTCGCGAAGTAAATAAAACCAAAGCGAAAGTCAAGAAAGCTTTTATTGCACCATCATGCTAACTCTTATTTAGACATCTCCAAACTTGTACGTATATCCTCGGATACCGCTAGTGACAAAATAAAAAGTAAAGATAGATTTATGACGTTGTTTTGAGGACAGAGAATAGAAAATTTACAAACCTAGGAAAGCATGTAAGGCAGCAATATTTCTAAAGTTTCGATATTTTCGTTGTTAGAAATACTTCTACGCACGACATATACTTTGTTATTTGTTGTTTGAATCATTCCAAAAAATTTGTATTAAAGCCAAAGTAGATATTGATTATTCATTTAAGCACCATCACTTATATGTACACTGGGTCACCATTACGATTATGATTATATAGAATTAGCGTTTGTTCGATAATAGTGACGGTCGAGTTAAAATATTAGCCACTTGTTTTCTACTTTCCTTATCTAAAATTAATGTATACGTTATTATTATCCAATCCTTGTCCTAAAATAGTCTTAGACTAGCAATAGTAAGAAAAAAGTATTATATTTAATACCTTCGGTTTCCGGGTTGGAACCGCATCGTTGTTGTAGTTTCTATCGACGTTTTGTCCATACCCTTATGGGACATCTTCAGGGGTGTTATTGTACACTGGTCCTAGTTATTCGTTCTGGAGGGACTTATATAGGACTTGTTTCGAGTCAATGGAACGAAAAAATCGTGGATCAAAATCGTCGCGATTTAAATTGTTGGAATGTTTGAGGATTTCTATATAGATTCACAGATTTTTCTACTATAATAATGGTGGTTGTAAGACAAGATACAAGTAGAATTAAATTGGATTTGGTGGCCAGTTTCCAGTTTATAACCGTGTACAACGCGTATGCTCGATAACACGAGTGCTGACCAATCATTTTGTTTCATTACCGCACAAACACAAAGTCTGGCAAACGCCAGGGATTTCCAGATGATTGCGATCTTAGGTTGGAAAGTAGCTTGAGAATTGGATTTGAATGGATTTGAAGATGGTCTTTTCGTTGTTTCTGAAGAGGATCTTACTAATGCGATCGATGACACCTTGAATGTAGGATAGATATGCTTGCTTACGGAAATGAGAATTAGATGAGGGGAATTGCTATGGGAAAGGGTTGATGTAGCGACTAATGGTAGCTTGAATCTCTTCTAGAATAATTATTGCGGACTGGAGTTTCCGCGTTCTTGAGGAAGGACAAACACTTATTTTATTGTTACAGGTAAACAATTACTTTGGTATTTAAGAGACACCCGTACTAATAGAAGCAACAGAACAATAAAGAGGGGGAGAGAGCAGGCACTTACTTTATTATTTTAAATGGAATTTTTACGTTTTTAGTTTCTCCTTATACAAATAAACCAACATAATATGAGTTTCATATGTTTATTTCTGATAGATTTAAAATCAAAACAAAAGACAGTAATATATAAGACAATTGAAATATGCTAGGAACAAACATTATAACTCTTAATGCAATAATTAATAGCTAAATTCCTTCCGCCTCGATACATTTGCGTGATCGTTTGAAAATTGTGTTTTTCTCAGCATTCATTTCAAAGCGACTGGCTTATCCTTAACTTCATACATCAATCATACGCATCAACACTTTTTTTTAAGTGCACGGCATTTCGCAAGCAAGCTACCTAGACTTAAAATTATGAATCAACAGTTAAAACAGCAACTTCAGAATGTTTTGTTCATTTCTGTCATGGTAACCAAACAATACAATGAAAAATTTGCGTTACTGTAAATAAATCTTTTATTTTCATTGTTAAATATATACATTATGATACAAAGATGTTGAACATATAGATTCTCTATACGGTAGATGCAACGATTTCTTTTCTGGTAAGGATGTTGTCAGCGAAATTAAACATTTTTGAAATGAGACTCCTATTCTTTTTAACAATGTCGGTTAGGTTTGCAAACGATTATAAATAACACTTATGAAATATTACATTTAACATAAAAAGCGATAAAGGGAATTTTTATGAATAACTGTATATAAATTTATCAATTTTACAGTAAAAAGAAGTACCGAGTACCATCTATTTGCAAGTATCTATTTCCTATTTCTATCATTGTATGTTACCTACTGCATCCTTTAGTCCTTTGAAATGCGTCCTTTAGTCGATGTACAATTTAAGGTATACCTAACAGAGCTCTTGAAACGGAAAATTCTACCCCTACAGCGGAAGCTTTGAAGCTCACATCACAGAGGGCGGAAAATTCTGTAGAAGGCTTATACCATTATAAAAAGAAAGCTTTTACCTTGTGCTTACTGTTGGTGAACAGTTATCTATTTAAATTTCCCATTTTCTACTAGATGTCATCACCTGCCTATTTACCGAAAATGTAACTTTGTATTTTATTTTGTTTTTCCTTTTCTGTTTAAAGATCTACGCCTAATATGACGAATATACTTCCAGCCCGTCCAATTTACCGAAGAATAAAATTGCTTTAAACTGTTAGACTACACGAAACTTTTTTTAATGAAAACCTTCACGCAATTATTAGACAATTAAACATTTACCTGAGGGAGCTTCTTAAATAGGGTACGCCCTAATTCGCGAAGTAATTAAGCTGCTAATTAATACATTAAACAGCTATGTACATAGAAGACGTAATTCGAGGATGATTAAGCGAGCGTGTTACCTTGAGATGTATTAACCCTTCGTGAGGTAAGGGTCTAAGTGAAGGATGCGTAAGCGAATATTAAGAATTTAACTAGATTTCGCTGCGGTAGATGCGTATTATTTAATACTTCAGAGGAGGTTAGTTTAAATTGGAAGTGGCATTCTTTGCGAGAGAAAAACGTCAATCTAAGAAATACCGGGTAATGTTTATTGTACTAACTAATTAGTAACAAATGCAAAGTTGTATGTGTGCAGTAAGAATTCATGATATTTGGCTATGGACACTTTTGGTGGAGGCGCAGGGCTAATGCGCTTCAAAGAGCAGATTAGTATAAAATTGCATTAGATTCCTTTAGCCGCATTATTTAATTTATTATTTACTCAGGCGAACTGAATTTAAGGATTGTATTATACAGGGTGAATCATCACTTTGGTAAAGTCTGTTGTATTGTTTGCAAAGTCGCACAACTAAGTTATTTTGTTTTGATAGGAATATTCTGTATGTATTCAAATGACTTTGTATGAAATTATTTAATTACAGGGTTAACGTTTTATAAATTATTTTAATGTGTGAGATCTCACTTGTTTTCTCTGGCTAATAGGAATCAAGTGAAAAATTAAACAGTTTTTATTATTAAATCACATACTCGAATACTGTGGCACTGGAACACTGAAACACTTCACTATTACGCCACAAATGCTTCACTGAAACTGACCCTGTACGCACGTTTCGATAGCTAAGCTATCATCTTCAGCAGCAATACTGAACTAGTTAGTTAGTTAGTTCAGTATTGCTCCTGAAGATGATAGCTTAGCTATCGAAACGTGCGTACAGGGTCAGTGAAGGGTTTGTGGTAAGGGGTATTTCAGTTTTTAGTATCCAAGAGATACTTATTTCTTTTGGCAACAATTTTAGAATTTTGAGCCTATCGCAATCACTATCGGACGTCTATATCAAAACATTCCATGAATCTTTTTGAGTTTTTCTTAGTTACGCGAAACTGATAATTACTCTGTAGGTACGCTGGATATATCAAATTTCAATTTCAACTTAAACGGTTGACCATCCCCATATTATAAGAATAAAAAAATTTTGTTTTAAGTATGAATATCGTATTGATTAAACAATTCAAAAATAGGACGAGTACGAATTATACGGATTATACAGTGGCAAGGAAAGGGTCTTATTGATATTCCCCTTCTTCATTAAATGTGTGTAAACAGTATACGAACGCGGGCATATATATTTTTGCGATTTTGGCATTTAAATGGTGTACGGTCGTATATCGCCAGTCGGCGGTGTGGTTCATTATTTGTTCCCGGTTTGTTTGCATGAGAACAGTGAAACTGTCCGGAAAAATGGGAGCGGAAGAGAAATATTGGATTTTCTTTTTCACGCATATATTTCATCCGATACGCGTGTTCCATAAAATTGGACATTCCTTAGGTGCTATAGAAATATATTTTAGGCTTCGCGCGCCGTTTGATATGTTCGCGAAATTAAATATCTTACAAAATATTCTCGTCTTTCGCTTTTCATATGCGATCGTACGCGTTTCTTCCCTAGTAAGGCATTTAGCGTATGTATATTTATTTCCGATTCGGTATAACGTAATTGTTTGCGGAACTGCGAGGGTAGTCGGAAAAGTTTCAACCCTCAATCTGAAGATGGCACTACTTGCCAGGTGAATGTGATGCAAATTTCGGGTATCTTGGATGTCCGTCAATGTTTATGTAAAAATGAAAAGATCGAGTTTACATGTGGTCATACCAGGTTGGATGACGATAAGCGACGTAATATACGATGATACGATGTGTATATGACGCGTCAAAAAAATGCCAAGGTGAATCAAATGGGTATTGTGCCAGTTAACTGCCCAATCGAAAGACAGTCGCGTTGATATCTGTGATGAACTTTTGCGTCGTTTTCACATGGAAGCTGATGCATTTCTCGAAAAAATTGTTACAGACGAAGAGACCTAGGTTCGTCATCACCAATCTGAAACGAAGAGGTCAAGCAAGGAATAGTGCCGAAGTTCATCGCCCGAATCAGTAAAATTTTACATTCATTCATCTGCCGGAAAAGTCTTACCCACTCTCTTCTGGGATGCAAAGGCAGCAATTTTGAAACGCTACATGGAAAGGGGAGTGCCAGTTACCAATACATCTTATTCAGATATGTTAAAAAAAACCTCCAATCAGGAATAGATGACGAGGACTTTTGACTTCGGGTGTATTGTTGCAGCACACGCAAATAACCCGTTTGCCAGTTCAGTCTATCCAGGATATTAAATTTGATTGTTTCATTACACCTACCTTATTTACCAGGATCTCGTTCCTAGCGACTTTCATGTGTTCGGATCACTCAAAGGAATGGAATGCTTGTATTCAAAACAAAGGAGTTCATTCTGCTAAGATAGAGTTAATAGAGCGAGTTCGCTCATAGAAGTGCACAATAAGACAAGTACAGTAGAACTTTTCGTGCAATACGTTCCAGATCAATAAAGGTTTTGCTTACGACGAATAAAATCACCGATGATATAGTTACAACTTTATTTTTACATTAAATTGAAGTATAGTACAAAAGTAAAGGATAATTTAATTTCAACATTTCAAAACACGTTTGAAATTATTGCTTTAATGTAACAGCATTTCTGCGATATAATAATTCAATAATAATACTTGACATATAGCATCACATATAATATAATACTCCTAACGTAGGGATTGTCGATGATTTTGTATTCTACGCATTTTTTGGTAACGGTAACATTCATTAATACTTACAAATATTATAAAGAACATAGTAAAATATAAATATATGTATGTATGTACGATGCTACTTACTACTTACTCGTCGATGAGTGGGTACTTACGTAGGTATAATAAATTAAATATTCATACACGTTAGAATTAATTTAAATAAATATGTACATATACATGTATGCGGACTATATTACTAAGCGGACTGCTTCATTAGAAATGTCCATTAATTAAGATCCGAGTTCATACGTGTTTCGGGAAGAATCCTTGATGAGATCTTTGCAAGAGTTCATATGGTTTAGTCGGTCGAGTCATAAATAATGTTATCTATGTATTATGCCGGAAGCCGATGTCGGATTATTGCTTTCTTGAAATTGCTATGACACTAAAAATGGCAGATACTCTAGGTCTTGGGATGTACCTTTTTAACCGATAAAGTATAAATATCTGTTTGAAAAGACAGTTATGAAGATTTTAAAGCATAGAAAGATTTTCCGATTTAGAAACATGTAATCAAGGGCAATACTTCTTTTCAACAATTGAAAATCAAAGAATTGTTAATATTTCTAGAATCTTTAAATTTACCATTAAATAGAATGCACCAACACGTTCAGAAGATTAAAATCAATTTGATTTTGATGATTGGTTCGTACATCGATAATCAGAATTATTGCGAAGGAGTTACTCGGAGATCGTTTTAAAGTATTCAACAAGTTGATTCAAACTGAAGAAGGTGTACCTGCCTATCCTGCACAGTTCGTGCAATAGAGAAATTTGAGAAACTTTAATCGGTTTTTTTCACAATTTTTGGGTTATAATTTGAAAAGTAAAAAAATTTCGATTCAACTGGTCTATTTTGACTCATGAACATGTTACCGAGACCCTTGTATACCGTCAAAAGGACCCAAAATTGAGTGTAGGCTTTCACGACCGTAATCCATAGTAGAAATGTCTTTCGGGTGATGTCGTGTAGTTAATATTTTACTTGACGTTTCGCTGACCATGCTGTCAGCTTCTTCAGAAGATTTCTAAAGACAGTCTTTAGAAATCTTCGTCAAGTAAAATATTAACTACACGACATCACCCCAAAGACATTTCTACTAAGAACCCAAAATTGAAAGTTGGAAAATTTAACAACTTCGATCGAATTGTTGGAAGAATTTCATCATTTTCAATTTAACCATCTAAAGATTTTCTGGAGTGCCCAATAAGCATGTAATATTCGCATTTTGCTCAGAAGATCACCAAAATGTTTCATAACCTGATTGAGTTGAACCTTTTAGCTTTTGATAGTTACATCTCGGAAAATAAATAGAGTTAGTCGATTCTATTTATACAATAGTCACAATTTTACAATTCCAGAAGGGCACCCTGTATAATATAAATTTGAAAAAAATAGGATAATGGACTTCAGACCCGTTGGAGGAAACAAGGCTTTACGTATATGCATGTGAATCAAAATCATATATTTATGACTCATATTATTAGATTTAATAACCTCGTGATGCCTATATATTACTAATGAAGCACTCCCTACGTGGAATTACGGCCTTTCTTTTAATTGGGATTGTTAAATATCCTCACTAATTTAATTCACTAGTTTTAACAAGTCTAAATTCAACATTAATCTTTAACATTAGATAACACAGACTATTTCAAATGACGTCGTTTTAAATTAAATCCATTGTTACAAAACATAGAATAAATGTTATTATTACTTCTTTAAGGTTCTTTGGCATATCCATTGGTGTTTTTGCAAAATTTGTTGCGTACAAAGTTTCATTTTTAAATTTATTAACAAATGTTTCTACAACATCACCCTTACCTTTTCTTAGTTCAGGGATAGGAGAGTGTTTGGTCGCAGTGTTAAGGACGCTAAAAAAATTTATAACGCCAGAACATGTTGCCTATTTGCAAACGTCTCGAACGCTGTACTTAAACGGACTGCGAGACTGCTACACGCAACATTGTTTTATCTAAATGTGAGAGCCATTAAAAAAAGATTATTCAAACTGTCGGGTGGTCGGAATAGAGCTTTTGTTAGTATATTCGGGGCAATTGTAAATTTCTAAATGGAGAGAATTACTTGTTTATTGAATCTCTAAATCATAGTTTTTTTGTGCTAACGTTGCTTGTTTTGTTCTTTCGGAAGCGTATATGGTACACAATAACATGATTCATGGCATAAATGATGTTTATCACTTTTTCACAATTACAGTAATAAATAAATAAATAATTAGAATTATATAATTATGGACAGTTTGTAAATAGAAAATAAACAAACATCACAGGATCTGGACTAGATAATTAATATTCTTTGGTGTCGGCTATATTAAGTTTTCCGATTTAATCCCAATTAAAGATAGCCATTCTATAACAGGTCACGGAGTATAACGAGAAAATAACATCTTTTCTTGAATAGAAAATACATTTATATGTATACTATTTACTTATTTCTTATATTATATTGGTGTGTCATCCACCATGATATCAGATATATAAATCCGTGCTTAACAATCATGGTCGTCGTACGAATCAGATCTGTCTCTGAAATTTGAAGAGGGTGTCCTAGTGACAACGTAAGATGTCTCCGTCGAAGCAGGTGTTAGCAGCGGCGTTCCCTGTAGACTTATCGCCAAGGGCAAAGCAGACGGTGTGCACAAACTCGCAGCGCCTCGGCTCTCATTCACCGACCTATAGCGTACCGGGCGAGATAATCTGAAAATAATAGAGCTTTCTTGATTGTTTTCGCATTTTCCTTTTCTAAGTATTTATAAGGAGTAAATAGTGCAATAGTTTGTTACCACGAGTATTTGTACCACATGAAACGGCACTGCAATCCGTACAGAAATAATCGAAGTTTGATCTTTTAGCTAAGCACTAACTTTTAATCTACTACTTCAGTGTTCGTGGATTCCTAAAGGGCAATTGCTTACACAGTAGCGGAAACCATACTTTTTCTTAAGATTGGTTACATTTTTTACAAACATTCAACTTTTAAAAATTAAAAATATTCTTAAACTACTAAATAATCTAGTGCCAATTCTACTAGAAAAGAAGCCTTAGGCCTGCAAATTGGTTTCTAAAAAATTACTGCTTACAACAATGCTTGACACAAAGCATTATTACAAAGATATAACAAAACTTGAACCATTTTGTTCAACAATTTACTGTAAGTAGGACTGAGGATGACGCGTGTTGGGATTTTATTACATCTTGTAATTTTGGTATGATTGAATATTTGGACGGGGTTGGTTGGAGTTGCCATTTTTATTTCAGTTTTCTTGGAAAGAATGATATATTCATAAAAGCTATAAAAAACAACTTGGACTAATATAAAGCTCGATAGCGAATACCGCATCTTAATACTTCATGCAGTTCGGAAAAAATAATCCTGCAAAATCGGTTAAAATATAATAAGACGCCCTAGAATTGCATGGAAAATTTATAAACCGTTAGATTTAACTAAATTTTTAAAATTTACTCATATTTAGAAAGTCTCCCTCTTCCTAAATGAAAATATGGCACCTGTTGCATTATTACAAATTGATATTTCGCATGTTTTGAACTTTAATGGTTTAAAGGAAATAGAATAATCTTGTTAAACAATGATTAGCGTTCAGTCCTGGCTTTTCCAGATTTCGCTGAAATAATTTGAGCCAGCACCGTACAGATAAGTGATTTTTTTTTATCAGCGACGACCAGATGAATTATTTGCAGGTTCTTCCGGGCAACTTTGCTGAGTCGTAAATTACATGTTTTGGCAGAGAGAACTGTAAATCATTTGACGGCACATCGAAACAGGAACGGTATAAATAACAATCTAATTTTGCGTTATGCGATAGGGCAGTATTAAAGGAAAAGTACCTGTATTTGCCATAAATTCTGTGTCAATTTCATAATAACTGAGAGGATAATACAACGTTATCTGGTTTGCGAGTTTATGAATTTATATCAGAAAACAAATTTTTTATTTGATTAAAGATCAATGAAGTAGGAATTTTAAGTAACTTATTTTTTATTTTGTGACTTTAGTGACTAACATGGTATATATTGCCATGTTGATTTACAAAAATAATGAGTCTGTGGGACATTCATAAGGGTTATTTGTTAATATATCGCACAACGAGCAGAATATTTCATATTTTTACAAAAATTTATGATCTTTTCTAGTGCGATTGGAAGAAAAGGTATAAAATTTCGTATCCTCTCTAATATAGAAAACGCCAGCAGAACTTTTGTTGAGAAATGGTTGAAAAAAGCAATTTCTAAAAGCTAGTGAAAGATGAATCGAGGAAAGGCATCTAAAAACATAGTAATCTACAAGAGTGTTCCATTTAAAAACCAAACTTGTTTCGTGTGAAATTTTTTATTTGAAAACTTTTTATAAATTGCTCAGAGAAGGAATTATCTTCCCCCTATATACAAGGTGTATGTATATCAATTCCTTCTCAAATTCTTCAAACTTTATTAACGGGACGCCATAAAATTCTAAACTACAGGTACGAACCTTATAGCTATGTTACTGCTCTTGCTATCGCCATAACCCTCACTGCAAAGTACGGTAAAAAGTCTACGAGTAAAAGTCGGTAAAGAACTGTCAAAAAAAGCCCCCATCCCTGTAGCTCGATGTTCGTAGAAAATTAAATTTCGGAGTCAGTTTAGTCGTAATTTTCCTCGTCGCGTTTATATCCTGCAATGTTCACGCCGGTGCCGATAAACTAGATGCAATGCCCCTACATTTAGGAATACCCTTACATTCACTTACCTTTGGCATTTGCATAATAATAGCCTGATAAATGCTGCACGGAAAGTCTTATTAAATATTGTATAAATGATGGGATTAATGGAGGAGCTGACGTAACCCAACCATAGGCAGAACACTTCGACGTGGTCGGGTATATCACAATTACTGCAGGATGCCAATATAATATTCAATATGAAAAATGGCGACCAGCAGAGAACGAATGTGAAAAAAACTAATCCTAGGACTTTTGATGCTTTTTGCTCGGTTGCGACCGCATTGGCCGCCAGATTTTTTCTTCTCACTCTTCCGGTTAGTAATCTGAAACGGAAAATATATTTCAGTGTACGAGAAAAAAAAACTGTCCTGTTGGAACAAAATGAAGCGAGTTTTGTGTTCTATGTGCAGTTAATGTTTAAATTAAAATTTGCGTACTTTAGATTTTTGTAATTAACAATTCTTCTATGGTGTTGTAATTTTTTGGTTTCGAGGTCAGCTGTCAAGAAAAGAACAACCGATCCCTTTCTCTAATATTTTATTATTGCAACATTTCGTTGAATGCTTTTCAACTTTTTCAAGCAATGTATATGGGAACAATGAAATTATTATTATCACTATTGATACGAGGTATCCACGTCCATTATTTATTTAATTTGAATATAATGTAATAATACACTAGTTTAAATAGTTTTTTTTTTGCTGCTTATCTGTACGTTTCTCTGTGCCATCTACATATTTCGTACTATACCATTAAATTAAGACAAAATTTTTTGTGTCTTTCATTTTTCAGTTCAGTAGATGTCAGAAATGATCCTAAGCTTTTCCTAGATTGAATAGGTGATATTTTACGGCTGCCTGACCTCTCAGAAAACCCGCTAATAATCTAAGGTCCCCTTTTCAGAACGATAGCACTACTTTTGGCTGTTTTAGGCGAGCCTATTTTTTGTCCAGGAACATTTTCCCAGTACGAGGCCTTTCGATTGTCCTCCCATGTTTTAATTACTCGTTTTAATTTAATTTATTTTTATTATCTAACAGCTGAATTTAATGATTTTGAGTCTTCAGACGTTTTGTGATTCTAGGTGTATAACGACAAAACTTTCGTAAACTGCGTGCATTTATTTCCAATATCTAAGGCTAGGATTGCTTTCCCATGAAACTGTTTTATAGATCGTTAAAAGCGAATGTTGAAGTTTCGTCATCAATAAGCCGTTAATTTCAGGCTAACGATGTCGCCGGAGTACCAACCACAAGTTTCACATTATGAAGTTCTATGATAACATATTTTCTGCAACAGCTCTAATATATTCGCGCCTATTGATACGACTTACTACGTCGATATCCGCTGTTTGCATTTTCCGACCGCAAGTTATGTCGTTCCATTTGCCTGAAGGCTGCGACGCGATCCTGAAGAAGTTAATGGAGAGAATTAGCGTCGGTAATGGACCTGGCGATACTAACGTTGTTTTAAACGCTCCGACGTTCTCGCTCGAAGTTTAATCAAGGAGTTAGGAAAGTGCGAAGTCTAAAATTGATGGAAACGATATTCGCTGAAATGTTCAGATGTACAAGTGACGATTTCCCATCGTCTACGTATACCCACATACAGTATATACGGTTTCTTTCTTGTTATAAGGCTTCATTGGCCATGTTTTAAAATTATATTGGAACCTATGTGCTGTCTTATAAATATAAATTTAGCACTGTTTTTTTTTTAATTCAGAAATTTCAGCTCAATCAAGAAAAGAAGCGTTTTGAAAATCTTCATTCATAAAGTCACAATTTTCCGTGCCCGAGGAGATGATTCATCCTGTGTATAACGCGGAATACCGCATAGTCTAGTTAATATGCGGATAGATGCTCGGTTTAATCTAATATATCATCCTCGGACTGGAACATGTTTGGCAAAATTACATTTCGGAAATTAGTTGTGTAAACGTAACGGTTTGTACTTTGATTGATTGTTGAATGACAAATACCGGTGTATGTAGCGGTAAAGTGATAGCGTTTAGCGGAAGAGTCTATAGGCTTTTGCGGTCTAATTATCGGGTAAATATTATACGGGAGTTGCTCCGTTCATCAACAGAATACTTCATCCCTCATTATTTTTAAAAACACGTACAAGAAATAAACACTGAAATCTTCTGAAAATTTTGCTGTATCTAAATATCGCTATTTCCACGGCGCAAGAAACGTTAATTAATAATTTCCATGGGACTCATAGACATACAGTTAGACATCCAGGTAGCCAATCAATTCTTACCAAAACAATAAGCATTTACTCCTAATCCAAATATTGAGATTATTACAATAAAACAATTTCTGAACCGCCGAAACATCCAGCGAAGTAAAGCAACGTTTATATATTTTTCCCAGCATCGCATAAATTTTCGGTAAACACGTGGATATCTCCTTCCCAAATTTAAACTTGACTCGTTTTGATTAATACATATACAACTAGAGCCCCTGCGGTTCACGTACACGCGAGTGTTGCTAGGAAATCTCTTCGTTATTTCTAAATATTATATCACGTAAAGTGGTGGCGTAGAAGATTTTTCCGCGAAGTAGGCCATGCAAGTTTGAAGATAATGTCATTGTCATAAAATCTTCCCGTGAAAACGTATTTGACGCAAAATAAATTTCCACGTGCTGAGGTATACGGAACTTTCCCTAAAATTTCCAATTTATTGTCGGCTCCCTTTTCAGTACCAAAATTTCCTCTTAAATGGTGGGCTTAGATGTAAAGCGTACGCTGATTTGTATATCACACTTTGCCAAATCCAAAGAAAACTTTGGGCTAGAGATTTATCGTACAATAAACACAAACTGCGAGCTTAATTAATGCCTTAACTTAACTTTCCAGCATTCCATAGATTATTAAGTTGATTATTGTGGAACAGACCTGGTTACAACAAATTTTTCTTTTTCTTTTTAAATTTGCTTATTTTTGCATTTTTTTTTGCATCGAATATATCTACAGATAAAGGATATTAGGCTCCGGTTCATAGAAAGTGAATTAAACATTAATCTGGAATTAGAGCACTAATCTCAATTTATTCCATCTCGTATTCAGCAGTCCAAGAGCTGCTGGAGGGGCTGGTGAGCAGTACCCGATTTGCGCCGCTGTTTTCTAAACGACAGGCATGTGTTTCTTGTCACTAGAGGGCGCCAGAAGATCGTTTCAAATGTTGGAAAAGAAACAACTGCGAGGAAAACAGCGACACAAGGTGGAGTAAAAACACTCTCGGAAACACGTTGATGACGCCGAATAGGCAGAAACATGTCCGTGGATAAAATGATTCTATCAATTTAATGACCTTTAATCTCTTGACGTACATAATATACTTAAATTGATCAATAAATATACAAATTCAAAGCGATCAACTCTTTATTCCACTATCATATTTTGGCCTCAGGAGGATGAGGATGTGTGCGAAATCGATCGCATTAAATGAAATACTGTCTATTACGAATCGAATGAAGCGACGCGACGACAATCTGCCTCTTTCGAGTGACCAATGAGCGAAAACGTATTTGACTAACAAGGAAACATTCCATGCTGACAATCATTGGTAGGATTTAAGTTTGGCAGATTTATGCATCCCCACCGCTATCTTCCAACCTCATCTCCGAGTAGGGGTCGAACGAAAGAGGACAAAATATACTCACGAGTGATCCCTTGGAGATGCCATTTACGCCCGGCACATAATTTCGTTGACAGATAAAAATCGTTATTAAACCTTTCTCGTTTAAATTAAATTGTTTTCGTTTCAAGTTTAATACATTTTTCTCCGCAAATAGCATTCCTCTCAAAATTAAAAGAAGCAATACCATTAGTTTCTAACGGGTCTAATTTGATTCGCCCTACGTAGAAAGTTTTTCGTTCGATTGCTTGTAGATGCACTGGAAGTAGAAACGTATTTCTCAAACTTGTGTAAAGTTTTGAAAAAGAGCTCTCTTAACCTTGCGCGTCGTCTTAACCGAAATTTGTAATAGTCTTGTTTTCTTATATTGCGCATTTAATCTCAAAAAAAAGCGATTAATTCGATTTAAAATGAAAAAGTTGTTTCCATAATATAAACGCTAGATGTCACCATTTAGGTTAGTCATCGAGCACGTGCAATATTTATATAGGCATTTTTATTTACGTGAATTCTTAATGGCTTGCTTAAAATCGAGGTGAACTTTCAGAAAATTTAATCTACTTACGTATATTGACCATCCTTACTATATACGCTTATAAGCAAACCATCGACCGTGACCCGCAAAACGTGCGAGGAATTTAAAGCTTGGAGATTAATGAAAACGTAACCTTTAGAAAATTATCTTAGGTAACGTACTTAGCAAAATATTGCCGGAAGCCCAGGCTCTAATTCGCGAGGATACTGTTTACTCAGGCATTAATGCATAATAGAAGAATTAATGTTCGTTAAAAATTAATATCGTTGATGTTGTGATGCGCTAGCATTACGGTAGAGTATAAGCGGAAATCAATAAAAAAAAAATAGCATAAGCGTAAAAAGGGCATCTACAGCAAAACTTGTTCTTGAAATTACTCAATTTCCTTTAAATAAAGGGTTTCGTCGTATTTGTTGATATTTCGTTGAACGTACCGCCGGCTTTTTTTTTTTTTTTAAGATTGGTACATCCGTTACATTAAACGAATTTGTTGTAAATGTTTCTTGTACTAAGTAAATTGTGAACGTTCGTTTTTAAACGATATAATTACGAATAAAAAAATACTAACAATTTCCATTCAATATCTGTGCGAACCCAAATTGTTTGTGCTCATTTGTCGTTAATTTAATTAAACGTTTACGAGAATTTAAATGGAGCAACTACCACACAATCAGGTTCTTTTAGCTTCACGTTGTTACAATCAACAGTATAAAAATGCTTTGTATCTATTGCATAGATTGTATTTTTTTTAACATTGACTTAATTATGAAGAGCTAACTAAGTTATTAAATAAATTAAAATTAAAAAAAATTAAATAAACAACATTATTTTCCATAACCTTGTACCAGGTGTGTCGGTAATTCCTTTCCGGTTTTTCCGGCAGATGTCACTGGCCATAAGTATGAAATGTTATGATTTGATACATATGTAATTTTATTCTACTGACATTAACCTTAAAACTACACAAGTTACGTTCCGCCAAAATAACAGCGTTATAGATTTATAATTTTTTGAAAATGTCGAGTTTTGTGCCTGAAAACGTGCATTTGCGGCACGCATTACTTTTCTTGTTTCATCAAAAGAAAAAAGCCGCTGAAAGTCATCGTTTGCTAGTAGAGACTTACGGTGAGCATGCTCCAACCATAAGAACATGTGAAACGTGGTTTCGACAATTCAAATGTGGTGATTTCAACGTTCAAGATAAAGAACGTCCTGGTAGGCCGAAAACGTTTGAAGACGCGGAATTGCAGGAGCTATTGGATGAAGACTCAACACAAACTCAAAAACAATTAGCAGAAAAGTTGAATGTGGGCCGAGTAGCAATTTGTGAACGATTACAAGCTATGGGAAAGATCCAAAAGATGGGGAGATGGGTGCCACATGAATTGAATGACAGACAAATGGAAAATCGAAAAATCGTTAGTGAAATTCTGCTTCAAAGGTATGAAAGGAAGTCATTTCTGCATCGAATAGTAACGGGTGATGAAAAATGGATTTATTTCGAAAATCCCAAGCGAAAAAAATCATGGTTATCACCTGGCGAAGCTGGCCCATCGACTGCAAGGCCAAATCGCTTTGGTCGCAAGACCATGCTCTGTGTCTGGTGGGACCAGATTGGTGTCGTATATTATGAACTGTTGAAACCGGGAGAAACAGTTAATAGTGATCGCTACCGACAACAAATGATCAATTTGAACTGTGCATTGATCGAAAAACGTCCACAATACGCTGAAAGACATGATAAAGTGATTTTGCAACATGACAACGCGCCGTCTCATACAGCAAAACCAGTCAAAGAAATGTTGAAATCACTTGGATGGGAAGTTTTATCGCACCCGCCGTACTCTCCAGACCTGGCTCCATCCGACTACCACCTTTTCGCATCGATGGGGCACGCGCTTGCAGAGCAGCACTTCGCCGATTTCGAAGAAGTTAAAAAATGGCTCGATGAATGGTTTAGCTCAAAGGAGGAACTGTTCTTTTGGAATGGCATTCGTAAATTGCCTGAGAGATGGACAAAATGTATAGAATCAAATGGCCAATACTTTGAATAAATAAATTTTAACTATCCATTCTAAGTAACGTGTTTTCTTTAGCGAAAAAACCGGAAAAGAATTACCGACACACCTGGTATACATATTGCATTGATAAAAAGAGGTATTCGATAATACATTTTTCATTTCTTATAAGTAGCAGGGAACCACCGCGTTTCGTGTTTTTTGCATTAGAACAGATTTTGTTCCGCTAAAAATTCGGAGGACTGGGAGTTTCCATGGTGAAATGTGTACTTTTTGTTTATACAGCCGTAAGAGAAAAAAATTGAATTCCGTTCGTATAAAGGGGTTCGAAATAATCCATATTGGGAGTTATAGCACGATGCTATTCCTGATTCGTTTTAAAAACAAAAGGAAACATTTAAATATTTACGGAATATTCGATTAAACGCGGTAATCTCCTTTTTCCTTTCCTCCTTTTATTTCCCTCTGCCAATACTGCTATTTTCTCTTTCTTTCTATCTCGTTTTTCTCGTTTTTGAAGTTTTCGAATTTTGAATTTTTCAGTTTTGCGAGTATGGTAAGAACGTAAATATAGAGGTTGACGTTGAAAAAAATTCTATATACAGAGTTTGGCAGCTAATATAAGAAACGACAAACAGCAGAATTATTACAGTATTAATTTGATACATGCCATAATTTCATAATCAACTACACGTAAGCGCTTTTCAACATGATAATATTCTAATACATTCATTTTCCATTATGCGAAGACATAATCGGAAGAAATTTAAAAAATTTAGATTTTCTAAAATACTTTCTGACCTTGCATCTTAAAAACGAAAGTCTTACGGATATTAGTGTATAACATTTTTATTATTATTATTTTATGGTCTTCTATGGCATGGTGTTAAACATTGTAGTTTTTTCAACGTCACCCGGAATAGCATAATCAGGACCTTGTGTCTGAGTAAGAACGCTTGTTTTCGATCTCGTCATATTTTTTCTTAGTCAAAACCATAAATTTAGTTTAAGTATGTCTAGATTTAGATCGTTTTATTTAAATACCTAACTTTATAGCATCGTATTGAAATTGTATTACATCTTGGAGCTTTATATACGTATTACAAACGTATATAAAGCGTAGATCGCAAGATTTGAAACGGTAGAATAAGAGGGATTCTGTTAAATAGAAACAAATAAAAGTGATCCATTGAAATAAGTACAATATATCGAAGTGGCTTGTTTTTTAAAGCAAATATGCTTTAGCAAAATCCTCGAATTTTTCTCAATTTTTAATTTCATTCGTACTCATTATCATGTGTTCGAATAGGTCATCACTTTTTGTTTCTCCATTTTAGGCCTCTGTATGATAGTTTTATACCAAAATGTATATACTGCATGCTTAGCTAGTGCGTGGCCGGAAAATGGCTCCTTTCCTGAGGAATTTAAGAAAATGTTGAAAAATCATAATTAAATATGCAAGGTGTTCAATTTTCGCCACAAACGATACAAATTTGGTAAGAAAAAGGGCGAAAGGTACGCTCCATCTCTTGCTACGTCTTTAATCACTTTTCTCATCTAGGAATATTGTTATTACAACTAAATATTCTGTATAAAGCGATATCATATAGTTACCAACAACTACTAACAATTCCCCCGAAGCAGCACTGTTTATAACATAAATTGAATCGATAGAACTCTCGACATGGAATGTTCCCCCTCGAACACTTAACAAGTAACCCTTTAGGCGGATGCTAAATCATAAATGCAAAGTTTTCGTCAGTGAATTTTGATTGTTGAACGGGAAGCTTTCATCTGTTTCACATATATCTACAATAATGCCATGTCCTTAAAATAACTCAAACCGAATATGCCTTAACTTTTTTAACAATTAAAATGCAGACTTGGAAATAATTAATCCTTTGCAGCTTTACAGTGACACTGCACCGCGACGTGACTGTTGAAAAATCAGGTTTAACTAGGCTCCTTCAGGCGTAATTAACAAGTCTTTCATGTGCTACGTAGAAACTCCAACGAAATTCAAATTAGACAGGAGATGCTAATTACATGCTTCCACTACGTAGTTAGGACTTAAAAATTAATTCGCACGTAAGTATCCCTTGTTATTTTCCCTTGTTGTCGAACATGTTTACATACATACATATGTATGGTACAGCATGAATATGCATTTCCACACAAAAAGGTAGGCGATGGATTTTTCATTAATTACAGTCTAATAAGCCAACTCCCGTCATAATGAAAAAAATATGCAAGTAAACACGATGTATTTACTCTTCCTCCAAGCTGGTATTTTCGTGGAAATTCAGCAGATTGTAGTAGTTAATGTTTACAATATAAAAACCATCATGCATAATTGTTGAGGTATTGACTTAACTAGCTGAACGTGTGGTTTGTTTAAATACATTCCCGCAGTACCCGGATTTTCCGTAATAATATCTTGCGATATAAGTCCATAGCTATTTTACAAACAACAATAAAAATGATTAGCAACTCTAATTAAATGTTTATTAATAACCGCAAGTAAAATAAAGTACAGATAAATTGTTTATTTGGCACAATAAACGAAGATTCCCGGCATTCAGTACCTGCGGAAGTCATTTGGTTTCAATTTTTTTAAAGCGGTACCTATTATGATATGAAATTGTTATATTAACGTACTCTTTTATTATATCTGCGAACCTTTTTCGTTCAGTGAAGCACAAATAAACTAGGGAAACTTCCAGGGAAGGGCCGCCAAAAACTTTCGCAAATTTGCAACTGTACGCAACAAAAATGTAGATCTAGGTGAACTTGAAAAACAAAACTCTCCTAAAACATATTCAGATAGAGCAAAGGCACAACAATGTATGTTATAAAAGCTTAAATTTTGAAAAACAAACACTACTTTGACAGTTATTGCATGTAAACGCTTAGAAAGCTCATCACCGTTACTATGAAACATTAATTTATAAAACGGGGGACTCATTTAAAGCCTTGATTTAAGTAATCCTTTCGATCGACTTTAACTTTTCAGCCTGCCCGAGCCATTTTCTCTCAGAAGGATTTCATCGAAGTTTTTAATTAAGGCATTTTTCGCAATGCACGGAAACAAATGAATACGTGACGTAACCTTTTTCATCGTTACAAAGTCGTTCAATTAAACCATGCCATTTTAATTCCACTAAATGGGGATGATACCTGACAACTGAGATCTACTCCGAATAGCGTTTCGCCTCCGGTTTCGTAAATCGTTCTACGCAGTCTTCGTAGATCGTTCTACGTGGGGGAATATGATCTTGGTTTCATTGATCACAAACAGTGATTTACACGTGCTAAAGTGTTAAAAGTGTTTACGATCAGCGGTGGTGGGTGATTACGTAACGGAGGGCCCCGCACGATCATACGCGCGATTTTTGTCAAGTGGAAATACACGAAGGAATTGAAGCCTTACCTTGATCACCATGTTTCACCTTGTCGCCTGTCACTGAAAAAAAAAAAATAACTTCTCCAAAGTGACTTTCGCTTCTTTACGCTTACATATCACAATTTTGAGGTCGATAGGTTTCATGGTTACCACAACGGTACGATCAATTTAATTAATTTTAATTTTAGGAAGTAAAATGAAAATATCCGATGTTGACTTTTGCTTTGCGTAGTAAAAGTTGCTTACTGGACTCTTTTTTTTAACAAAAATACACTACCCGACAAAAACATAGACGCGGTATCGTTTCTATTTACGAAATAAAGTTTATATAGACATTATATAAAATGTAAATGAGGGTTATTAATACTTGTTATGTAAATAGTCCATTTATAGATATTTTTGCTTCGTCGAGGATATGTTTAGCGATTTGTCGCTCGCCTACGAATTCGATTTTGTGCATGTTTAATGAAGGAAACTGAGAGACATTAAAAGATTGTCCGTTCTATCTAATTTCGAAAAAGAATATTTTAGTTATTCCGGATAAAACAATATCCGTTCGGACATATAACATTTTCTCATTGTACTTGCTTCGTTGTGTCTCACAGAAACAGCGGATTTACTTAATAATTTACGTTTATTATTTATTAGAATGCCTGTTGGCTTAACATGTTTCTCGCAGATTAATTTGTGTCTTACCTTATCGGTGTCCATCATTACAATAATAATAATGCCGCAATTTCCCATCCACTCTTTCCCTCTATTCCCATCATTCACAGGAAATTTGAAAAAACTTATATTCTTATCTTTTCTATTATTTTTAAAGCAATTTACATAAACGCACATATGATTCGCGGTAGTCATCTTCCAAATATACATTTATAACACGCCTTCTTTTTAAATATTACCCAATGAAGACAATCCTAAGGTTTCTACTAACAAAATCATAAAAAGACATTAAATATCCACCAATCGTAAGATCTTTAAAAGCTTTTTTTACTTACGCCCCTCTTTTTGTGGTCATGCACATTGATATTTTAAAATACATTTTGGTGTAAAAAAAGAGTACGTTTTGTTACTAACATAAGAAATCTCCATTTTTATTAGGAAATGGGGACGGGGTTTCTGAACGCCCACAATTTGAAAATAAACCAATAAAATAACCGCGTAACCTTAGCATATATTTCAATGCGTACTTTATGATCAGTTGCATGGATAGGAATTAAATTTTAATTCAGAATTAAGTTAATAACATCAAAACCTTCTATCGACATGTTAGATATGGTTGAAATCAGAAAAAGAGGCTGTCTGAGGGTGTTCACACCCAACATGGCGCGGATGAGAAATATAAAAATCGATAATGGCCGAAAAGCCATATAAAACACACCAATGAGCAGAAGATCGATCCCCTATCCAGTATCTCCAATAATAAGCGAAATTTCCATAATGAGGGCCAAAAATGAATCAGCCTAGATGGAGAAGTTATGAAGTAGATTATTATTACAATGTTTTAAGCACTGAAGAACTGAAGAAGAACTGAAAACTTCAATAGTGACTGAGTGGCAGAATATCCCTCAAAATTATGTGTTAAATTTATATAAATCTATTAGCAACAGACTATTGGAAGTGATTAAGAACAATTGAGGATCTACGCATTACTGATCACTCATTTGTTTATTTTCTAAATTTGTCTAAATTTTTGTCGTAGAAATTGTTTAAAAACATTGGAGTAATAATTTATTATTTAGTTCATATATTACTGCAGGAGATATGTTTAAGTTTATTTTACTTTTACGAATAAAAACTTAATTAGATACCTTGCTAGTTTTGCAAAGAACTGTTGTAACCCTTAAAACATTTTACCGCGTCTAAGTGTTTGTCGGGGAGTGTAGGTCTTACTCACATGTGTAAGACAAAGTCGAAGAATGAATCTAGGTCAAAGCAAGGGAAGAGACCGGCCACCATTACATCTTTTAACCAACAACAATTAAAAACATAAACAGCCTCAATTTCAAACGTAAGTGAAGGAAATCACTAAAATCACTCATCCGAAAAGCCCAAAAGGTTTCCAACGCAAGACGTAAATCACAAAGTATTGATTGATGTATAAAGATCACTTTCCAACCAGACATCAATCATGCATCTCGTATCAGATCTGATATGATAGGTTCGCGCTTTAAAAGATTTCGAATTAATATGCATACGTTTTCAATAGTCGAAGGAATGCAGCCGAAGTGTGCTATAGCCATCATACCTATCGCTGATAGTACTGCAGGAAGCAATATGCGCGTACTAGCTTGCATATTTTACATTGTAAAATGAATAATTTATGTATACATTTCCTTGAAATAGTTCCAGTAAATAGTTTACACGAATTGCACTAGCGGTATTAATGTTTATTCGTTAAGCCGGTGTTTATACATAAAATTCAAAATGTTTTTGAACCTTGACTTTTATTTTTATATTTGTTAGGTAGCTGAATAAATTCGACGATAGATGGCTTGGCATGCCTGGTGGCATTGAGGGCTCCATTTGGACGTTTTATTATTATTTGGAGCGTAATATTCTTTTCATTTTACAAGTTTCCCATTTCTAACACGTACAATTACCTTACCTCACCTTTTATTTAAATAAACTATGTCTTTAATCCAACAACCTCAAAAAATTAGATGAAATTTTTAAATTAAATTTAAAATTAATTAAATTTTTTTAATGCCCTCCACGATGTATAAATTGGGGTAAATAGTTAAGAAAGCGGCCTTATTTTTTTGTAATTAGTTAGTATTACAAGATGAGAGATTCAACATGATTCCGTAAATTTAAAACAAATGGAGAATTGTCAGTATTTACTGTACTCTCCGCAGTTATTAGCGAAGTGTCCCTACCTAACTACGCGAGTACGTATCGGCGTATTCGACATTTAGGACGATATAAATCCATCAGCTTAGTTGATTTATGCGCATATTTCTACATACATAATTGCAGCGGTAGCTTGAGCGATCGTAGAATAGCGAGATCGCTTATGTAAGACGAGCTTACCTGAAATTTAAATTAGTGGGAACGTTGTTCAATTGTAGTTTTAGAGATCGAAGTTTGAAGTTCTTCGTTTCTTTGGCGATGTTATCCGGAGTCTGTGTGCTTTGATCCCGGTGCCCAGTGCTCGAGCTACTCGTATTATTTCCTCCTCCGTTCGCGTACGATAGTTGAGGATGAGAAGTGCTTATCCGCATCTTGTTGTTGGCCCTGGAAATTTAAGATTAAAAGCTTTATTAAAACGTTCTCGTCGAGGAAAGGTGTATGTACATAGTTGCTAAGAATTTTCTATTTCAATTTTAAGAAATCATCGCGAGAAGAAAATGTATTTCAAGTTGAAAAGATTTGAAATGCACGGTTTAAAAATGAGGTAAACACAAGTTGAGACGTTAATATCGGATCTTTACGGAGTACTGCCTGATATAAATTGAAGTTAATTTTGCATTAAAGGAGCTTGACGTTCAGTAAATACCGCTTTCAAGCAAATAACGTTATCTATAGATAGTTCTATGGGAGTTTTAATACGCGAAAAATCGAAAAAGAAGGACGCATACTTCCTATACAAGCAACTCCTTCAACCTACATTTTCTACTACTATCGTGAGAGGATTTTAAATCTAAATTTGACGTCGCAGGAAAGTAATAAAAATGTTACCCAAGGTCCATGAAATGAACTTATTTAAATTAAAATTACACAAACCTCAAGCTTGCGAGGCGTACATAATAAAAAGATTTTGTACTGCGGAGTACGGTAGTTTAACATCAATCAAAAAAATTTAAGTTATATTAAATTTATAACGGTACCTTGTTACATAATGTAGCAGAGTGAAATTTCAAATTTAGTGAAAAAATATTAACTTAAACCTGCTTTCTCTAGTCATTGCATTATAAAAACCATTCTAAACCAAAATTTAAATGTAAAAGTTATAAGAACAGACACGATCTGGAGCATATTTATTGAGTGTACAAGATTATGAATTTGTTTACGTAGACCAAACAAGGTCTCTAGAAATTAGAGCCAATGAATAAAAATTATATCTTCTCATTGATTCTTCTTGTATTATCCAGCCTTCCTGCGCCGAGTATTCATTTCCACATTAAAACAGCATGAATTAAATTCCTCATAATGAACAGAATAGATATCTCAGATATGTATTTTCGGTTGTATCCCATATAAGAATTTAAAAAGAGAAAAAAAGTTCGATAAAAGTTTCCAATGCACTTTCCAAAGCTAAGATATTTAGAAGCTTTCATTGTCTTGCAAGCCATACAATGAAAGCGAGCACTCTTCGGAAACCGATTTTACACTCTCGAATTTAAAAAGGGTACGAACAAAGACTTGTTTGTCTAAAACCAATCAATGCAAACGAGGAATATCAGACACGGAAAACTATCACTTTAATGGATTTTTTATCTTTCGTGTTAGCACAAACGCATATTATAACAAACGGTCAACTATCACATTTCTTTCGTAATTCTTTGACGCGTACAAAGCTCGCCGATACGAATCTGGATTTTAATTATTTATTTCCAACCAGCTTCCCTTTTTTTTCGGGCGATTCGTAATTATACTCCCTGTCAAAGAGATAAAATCAATACCAGTGCAGTTGATTGGAGCTCGGTAGTAACAGCGCTTTGTCATGCTCGGTGATTAATCAACTTTAAGCATTCCAAGTTTTAAGGCGAGGATCGTGTTGAAACCTCTTTTAGCATTTACGCAAAATAAGATAGACGCGTTTTCTTTTTTCTATTTCTTCTTAGTAAGATGCTTTTTATAGTCTACCATTTTGTAATATGAACATAGGTACTATTATTAGGCCCAAGGAGGAGAAATATGGCAACGATGGAACAATGGAATAAAATAGGAGTTAAGTGGTGAGGATGTAATAACCTGCAGAAAAGAAAGCAGAATTAAGACCAAAGTTTAGAGGAACTAATGAGTGGCCGCGAAGATGGAGAGAGATGCATAACATTAGCTTTAATTGCATCCCGGGTGGGTCAGTGAACGTTAATCAAGAAGATGTAGAACACAAGGACACCTAATATGTATCGATTGTGTTTTTATTCATGGAAATGTACCCATATACAGCGCGTTTCATTATGAATTGAATACTCGTAAAATAGATTTTAAATTCCGAACACCCCGTGAGTGACTGATATGTAATTTTAAAGAGTATATTGTAAAAGAAAAAAGAAAACAAATCAAAATAATTTAGAGCCAACTGCTTTCACAGGTAACCTTAACGCAAATCATTCGATGGGAATTCATCGAATCTAAAAAGGCAATAAAAAACATCAAAGATGCCAGATTTCCAGGATAACCAGATTTTCTTGGCTAAAATGCCACCTGCGAAAATTTTTAACGAACAGGTTGCGTGGTAAACCTTGAATAACCCCAGAACAGTTTTAAACAACATAGACGAATGCACATTAAAGAAGTTTCTTATTTGCATACCTCTCTGCACTTCCTGCAGTCCTCCACATTGTCTGATGTGTCGCTATTGTAGTAGGTCGCTCAGGTTTAGCGGGAAATCTTCCGCCTAAACGCCGGAACTGATCCGCTTCAGGATGTTCCGCGGCGAAGCGGGCCTTCTTTCGGAGTAATTGCACAGTCAATGCATACGTCACAACCATTATCACCATCGGCATGTAGAAGGCTACCAATGATCCGAATACGAAAAAAGCCCTATTGTTTATCACGCACTCGTTCGGCCTCGGCATTATGTTTTTCGGATTTATTATGCCTGAAACGTTTCGTATACTGTAGGAGGAAGCAATGCGCCAATTATATAGCGATACGTAGGCGTGTATACAAATGTCCTATGTCGAGGGTACATAGTTTGCTATGGAATATAAAGAATGCTTAGCCAATGAATGGAAACGGTTAATGTAGAGTGATTTTTGCTTTGTTAAAAAATTCCATTCATTCGTGCCGCTGCTTTGCTGCGTTGTTCACGTAGCAGATTTTATAGTGAATGCTTGTGTGTGGCAATATGTGAAGTACCTTTTAATTCGATTTTGATTCAGTTATGCGTTCAACGCGTGAATCCAGAGTAGCCACGCGTAGATTTCAATAGATATATGGCTATGTATATTTAAACTAGTAATTTGATAAAGGCTTCTGTAACTAGTAGCGTTAATGTATTACATGGATGCAGGTACAGGTTTTTTTGCTCGACATTGATGGAATTGTTTTAACGTCCTTGTTACTGTTTGAATTTATACAACATTTTTAATTCGCTTTGGTTTTTATAAATTAGTTCTCTGGAATAATTTTTCTAATACGCGCAGTACCACCTCAATTATATTTAATAATAATCATTAAAAAAAAAAATGATTATTTATCGAAAATACAATTTTTTTTTAGCGATTTTTATTATATTAAAAAATTCAACTATACCACTGAATTCAAAAAGTTCTAAAAAGATAGGTTTTCACCAAAATTTAATTCAAATGGATTTATTGCCATGCAAAGCGGCAAACGTTCCTTATGGCTTACTCTTACAGCTTTGTGACATTCATATACGGCAAAATTATAATAATAGGATCAGTAAATAAATAATACAAAATTTCCCGAAATAAATTAATTTTTTAAAGTTGATACGTTCTAAACTCATAATATGCTATATCATAACAGCTTTCCGATTTAATTGAGAGCGTCATGAAATTGGAGATCAAGAAATAGATCTCTATCCTTAATATCGCCTATCAAAATTTTAAACAAGTATTCTTATTACTTTCAGAATATAGGTCCATACGTCCTGTATATCTTTTCATATTAAAATAAACAATTTGGTATATCTTACAATATGTACACTGCCGTTCAGTGAAGTTCGGTCATACAATAAAAATCTATTATATCACACTGTATACAATTATTAATACATAAAATTAGAAAAATATTAAGCTTACACTCTTTTCTAAGGGATTAAAGCCATCAATTATTATGTAAAGTAGAAATATTGCGACGACCACAATAAAGTCCCTTTTATTATCATTCCAAGAATTTCTCGGAAGTACCGATCTTTTGAAACGGGTCGTTTGGGGATTATTAACGAACAATACATTTAGGAAATATACCGCAGTATCATTCTTGTTTATTTATCACGGGCGTAAAGATACAAATTTGCTGCATTTTACTGTTAAACGTGTGTTGGTGTGCATCTGTCGTTTTTGCGCGAAAGTTTTAAGAAAATTTACTTCAAAATGGCACGCGGCAAGCCTACCAGTGTAGAAAATCGTTCACGCATTATTACGCCGTTTGAAGAAGGATATTCGGGGCGACAAATTGCTGAAAAAATAAATATGAGAAGTTCAACAGTAAATGACATCATAAAGCGATATCGGACAACTGGAACTATAGAAAATCGTGCTCGTCCTGGAGCATCTAGGAAAACAACAAAAGCTGAAGATTTGAGAATTGTATTGTTAAGCAAACGCAATAGAAAATTAACAGCGCCACAAATAGCAGCCGAAGTCAATCGCGGCCGTGAAGAACAAGTACGGTAAAACGTCGACTTCAACAAGCGGACCTTCATGGACGCATTGCCATTCGAAAACCCTTATTACTTCGGGGCAACGGAGCAAAACGGCTACAGTGGGCCCGTTCTCATCTAGATTGGTCGTTAGATGATTGGAAACACGTGCTTTGGAGTGACGAGTCAAAGTTTGAGGGTTTTGGGCAAAATCGACGAGTTTATGTCCGAAGATCTAAAACCGAAAAGTGATCCCGGACTGCATTGTGCCAACAGTGAAGCAAGGGCGTAGTTCTGTGTTAGTGTGGGGATGTTTCTCCTTTGCTGGGACGGGAGATTTATGCAGAGTGCAGGGTGTAACGAGGAAGGAAAATTATTTTGCAATACTCCAGAATCATGCAGTGCCATCAGGATTGCGTATAATAGGCCGTCACTTTATATTCATGCATGATAACGACCCAAAACACACTGCGTTAGTGTGTAAGAACTATCTAAAGGAGCAAGAAGAACAGCACCCCCTGAAAGTAATGACAGGGCTCCCAGAAAGCCCAGATTTGAACCCTATAGAGTTGTTGTGGGATGAACTGGACAGGAGGATCCGAAAAATATGCCCAACTTCACAAGAACATTTACGGAATATTCTGCAACATGAAGGGATTAATATTCCACAATCCGTTTTAACAAAACTTATCGAAAGAATGCCTAGAATAGTTCGAGCGGTGAGTAACAGCAAAGGAGGTTTTTTCGATGAAAAAAAGATATAATGTTCAGTATGTTATAGTAGGCCAGAATAACTTTTTATTTATTTATTTTTGTCTTTTTTACCTGTACATACAATAAAATTGCATTTTGTTTTTAGTTTCGTTTGTGTCTGTAACCTTTTCATGTTTTTTACTAACCGACCGAACTTCTCTGAACGGCAGTGTATATCTTTCTAAAACGTAAAACGGTTTCTTACATAGTATCCCTACTTGAACTAAAGCCTTAATAGTTTCTATTTAAGATGAATAGTAAAATGCCAGAGAACTTGGTACTTTGAGCAAATAAAACGGACTTGAAATGCAAAACATGCAAGCGCACCTGGAAGCTATCTTCCGTCTCGAGACAAATTTCAGTTTTCAATTTCGATATTTATGTTCCGTACCTACGGAGGTGCGCCATAAAATTTCCTCGATATGCAAAAAGGTACACCAGTACTAGTATCTGTATGTACGATCGCAAACGTCTTCATTGGTCTAAGTATATTAAACCGGTAGCAATTTTACTACCACTGTTTACTATAAATCGTCAACGAATTTAACATTATGCGCTAAAATAAGAACACTCGAAGTGCCAATAACTGATGGTACTATAAATTCAACCACTTTGATGTAATATAAATATAACACCCATAATAACAGCATAAACGTGATAAAACTTTCCAGAGGGATATAGAATAACATTCTTTTCTATGTATTCATCCACTAATATATGTAAATATATAGATTACTAGGACGCGTGCGTAATATTTAATATCTTTAGTGGTTATTTAATATATATAAAGCTATCTCAAATGTAAATATTTTTATGTAAATTATTAAATTCATGTTTATATTTTTAGTGTATTTTCTTAATTCGCAAATGGATACTTATTGTTTAATAATTATCTACAATTAAACTATTTTCTTATTTAAAACTACATCTGTTGCCTCTACATCCATAAAAACTAATATTTTTGTAATTTTGTTAGATATGACTATAACAGCTGCCAATTATGTCTAGTAAATTTACATTTACACAAAAGTATAATAGGAAAAGTAAATTGAGTATTCAAAGCCTGGTTCCCTTTTTGTTTGCTTATTACATTACGTAAAAAAATGTGAAACCACCGGGGATACAGTACACGCTGGGATTTTCTAGAGGTTCAAGAAATATGTGCTTGAGCTAGATTTTCTAGCTGCGAAGATTTTCAAGTTTTATGTACGTATGGGAGGAAATACTAAAGGAAGCCTGTCAGTGGAATGGAATAAACTATTGTAAGCCAGGTAATGATTCTAGTAGACCAAGCCAGGGTCACCTGAAATCTCTGCTGAAACCTTTTTATTGCTTAAACTGATGGTTTTTCAAATTGTCTTACATGGCACTCAACAAAGCGAAGGCCTTCCAACATGTCACTTTAAAGGAAATTATTTTTTTTTTTTTTGTCATAAACATAGATGGGTGTAAAAAGGGTGTTTTCCTATGAGGAATTATTAATAATAATCTATGGTATTGCGCAATGAATACATTTCGTATAGAGTCACGAAATAGATTTCAATGGATGTTGTTTCACATGTACTCAATGGTCAGCAGCCAAAAAAGGCAAATTCGCCCTTTCTTGGTAATACCAGAAAATACCTTCAAACATTCGTATCTACCTCGTAAGGATCAAACAATTGGTGAATCCATGGTTAAGTTCAAAGGAAGAACTGCTCCTCAACAATACCTTCCTCTCAAACCGATAAAACGTTAATTGATCTATCTTTACTAATGGCAATTTGACGAGTGCAAAGTACCATGGACCCGTTACATAATCAAATTATATAATGGGCCAACGCCAGGGATTGGCGAAATTAACTGGACAAAATGTTCAAAAGTAAATAATACTTAAATAACTGTTTGATCAAACTTTCGCGGATTTTACGTCCTATTCATTAGGATAACAGTAAAGAATTCTAATTGAGATTCAAAACACTAGAAATGCATTTATTTAAAATAAGTAAAAGCACACTTTAAAAAAAATTAAAAATTATTACACGAAAAATTGTTTTGTTTTGTGTTAATACGTTTTGTGAAAACTTACGTATATACTTATGTAAGTTTTATTTAAAACTTTTTTGAAACGCTAATAATAAAAACAATATGTTCCTCGAAATATATTCAATCACCTTGTGCCAAACAGAATTAGCGAATAGAACAATTGGAGCGCAGTTTTATTTTTAAGTACCAAGTGTTAGAAGCGTTTTTAAATAATCCTAAAATTTGGAGAAACCGCAAAAATCTTACTCAGACAGGAAATAATAACATTCAACCTGCTGTATAATATTTTTTCGAAACCGAAAAGTTTCCGTACTGCGCCATTCCATTGGCTAAATATTCATATATAACATACTATAATTTCGCATAAACGTGCATGGCTTTACATCACGGATTTCGCTAACTATACATTTTCATATTCTGCCTCTACATCTCGAACTTACCAAGGACGGTGATTGAACTTGATACAAGCATGGATAATAACCAGACGAGTGCGATCCGTAGGACGACGGTTCGTGTCGTATATCGATGCCTGGTCTTTAGAGGATTCCTTATACCTAGGTAGCGATCCAAACTAATGAAACACATGTGCATTATGGAAGACGAACATGCTAATACGTCGCACGTCACGTATATGTTGCACCATATCTCGCCGAACGGCCAATATCCTCCTGAAACAATAAAGTATTCATGTATTACCGGGACATATTGATTTAGTTTTTTTAATTTTTGTTACATCTATAAAAAAGTTAAAATCGTATATTGCAAAATGCTTGCAAAACGATGAGAGTGTGATAGTTATTTTTAGACCAGGAGTGAGTTATCATTTTACATCTGAACAAAATCCTTCATGGAAATAAATAATTGCTATTGTTAGCTTACTTTAAAATCGGACAATATTGCCACATTCAAGTACTCCTCTTGAAAAAATTTTGTAAAAAATAACCGAAGAAAAGACGAAAAAGAAGAATGAAAGGCAACCTGGCAAAAAATCCTGTTTCAATTCCTAGGCAAAGTACCCTGACCAGTACTTAAATAAGAAACTCATATTCATCTGAACGCACGATAAAGTGGTAACAAGATAAGAGAAGCAAACGCACCATGGAACAAACTTTTTTAATAGCATTGTAACCTATAATTTGATAGTTTGTACAATAAAAATAAAAATGTATACATGATGTGCATATAACGTCATGAAGAGGTAAACATTCAGCGATGGTTTCGTCTCAGAGGTTATCTGTCATCAGCGCCACACACACTTCTTATCTAGAGCCTTCAGCTTGTTCACCTATCCGAAGCAAAGGTCCCTCCACTAGTTGAGAGCTTCCCCTCGTAAAATATATATCTTATTTTTATTCAATGAAAGCCTCTTCTTGAGCTTTTGGGGGTATATTTAATATTTCGGCAAATATACATCCTTTTACCTTGGCCAAGTGTAATATATGGATTATAGACGTGAGTTGCTAAAACTAGAGTATAATAATTTTAATATAAAATGTACTTGCTTATTATTCAACTTAATTAAAGCTGTACCTTTAATAAACAAGTGCATGCATGCAATATTATTAACACCGCCACATATGAATCTGTGCATAATGTTAATGCTGCACTGTCTGTTTCAGCGAGCAAAAAAATTTAGTAACGTGTTTGAAATTCAAACATTCGCATTTTCTCATAATCAAAATCCAACTTCTGGTTCTATTACGAGAGAAGCCTCAAAAGAATGGGAAAATTTTTGTTGCATAAATATTATGTTTTAATTTACTTTGAAAAGATGAAATTAAAATATTCTTTTAAACGTTCTTGTCTATCGTTTAATTTTATACAATACGTCATGAAATTACGAATAGGATTCATTCGTTGCGGAAAGAATAGCTTTCAGAGAGGAACATTTTTTTTGTACCCGCCTTTCTTTTTACGGGAGAACGAACCGTTCAAAGAAGGACTTTTTATATTAATGTATAAAGCAAAAAGCCACCCTTATTTGATAGTCGATAAAAAATGAGTATCACAATTTATAGTTTAACACGTGAAATGGGGGTCGACACACTAAATGGCGTATTACCATATCAATTTTAGGCAAATTGGTAAGACTGCTTTGTAAGTCGGTACACTGTTCGACTTGCAAAAGTATAAGACATACAATATGTATTTCGACTTTGGGAAATTTGTGATTTCCCTTTTACAGGATATTGAAAGGTATTAATAAAGTTTTCAGGGAGCAAAGCATGAACGTGTGTCTCAGTTCGCAAAATACATTCGGGAACCTTCTAGGCAAAAGTAAGTCGAATACGAAGAAAAAGTCAAATCGCTCACAAAAGCCTGTAGCACAACATATAGACGAAATCTGGCATAATATTGAATAAAGCACTTAGTTAGTTTCATTTGGACAGATTGAGAATTCATTTTTATTTTTTTTTTATTAGATTTAGAGTTAGTTTAATGCAGTTTCATGTTCCATGTATGTATGTAGGTTGCCGTCTCTGCGATATGCATTGTTGTCGTGCGTATTGTTGTCATCCAAAACAAAAAAAAGTGCCAAGTGAAACCAACAGACGGACTAATTTCTCAGAAGTAGAAAGTCACCCCTTTGAAATTCATCTCTCCACACTTGCGTATTTTGCCTCAACAAAGCCATGGATTACCATTTTTCTTTACTTGCTCAACAATTATAAATCGGACATTTTTGTTTCATCACAATATAATAACATAAATTACTGTTTTTCTACGATATTCTAAGATTCGACATTTCTTTGTGTTGCATTAGCATAAAAATTTAAAGGTCCTGTTGAATCTGAATTATAAACTTGAAGTTCACGAATTGTGGACGAACTCTACTCTACACGTTAAAAGCATTACGTGATTTTTTCTTTTCCTTCCTCTCTTGGATTTTGAATCCTTCGTTTTGCAACTAAGTTCTCACATACGTTAATACTGCATAAAGTAACCACTCCATCGCCGCCGTATGAAACTTATTTCTCCGAAACTTTGCGCAATCAATTTACGACATGTTTGCATGATATCTATGCCAGATAATGTAGAAGTTCCATCATCAATATCAGGGAACCTCTATTGCTATTTGTCTCGAAGTATAGTATTGATTTAAATGGGTTCGTTTTGGAAGCAGTAATCGGAGGAACGTCCACTATATTTTCTTTAATCTTATTTTTATCGATTTCGTTACACATGTATACGTACTTAGTGGTAGATTTATTTGTCGTTATTTTTTGTGGGAAAGCGCATTTGGTCTCTTGTTTATCTTCGTCGAAGGAATTTGCTAAGAAACTAGACAACAATTATTTATTGATGTGTAACTTTTCTATTAACTTGCTGCACCCTTCACAGAGATTTTTGCTACCCTTCTATGGGGTCATCATTAACATTTTAGAACGATTGCTTGGGTGTTTAAGTGTAAATAATATAAACGTTTTAAAATATGAGTTTATTTATTGTATTTTTCCGGTAGTAATTGCATTTTCTTTTAGTTTCTTCTTCAATTTGATCTATAAACAGAAGATGCATATAAAGTATTAATACGAACTAAAAATATACCCTACACAGGTGGGCAATAAACAGAAAATGTGAAAGCAAAACGTAACGTACTTTATAATTCAGCCCTTCGAACGCCGAGAGTACCCGAAGTACACAATCCACTATACAGAAAGTGATATTGATGTACGCACGTTCAAGGGGAAAGACATTAGTTATTTTGCCCACTGTACATATGTAGGAACAAATGTAATAGTACAATATATTAAAATAAACCTCTACACGTGCTTCGCCATTTAAATTGCTCGGATGGTTAAACTAAGTTTTGATGTGAATTTGGGGGAACAACTAATTTTAATGGCACAGAGACGGCGAGGTGGGGCGGAACTTATTACTCGATAATCGTTTTCCATTAGCAGGACCACGAGGTGAAATGGGAATTTAATGACAAATCCATCGTCGTTCTCGTAGTAAATCATTAAAGGAAATAATTGTTATTATTGTCAAGTGAAAATTATATATTGCACAAGGGAGTTGGCATGCATTCAATATAATCGATGGCGGACGAGTGCTTAAGTTTCATAAAATACAACCTGGATTTAATGCTTGTTCGAAATTGAGGATTTGTGTTGTTTGGCTTTCGAAGTAGTTCTTTGCATAAATAATTATTTGAAATAAGTGCATGTATTTTTGTATAGGACGAGTTTTAGCAAGGTCGATGAATTAGCGTCCGTTTAATGTTGTATACGTAAATTTAAACAGGAACAATTAAGTAGTGTTACATAATATCGGATGCACGCAAATATTTTACAAATGCGGAATAAAGTCCGCAAATGAGTTTGCGAAAGCGTAATAGATTCATCTTTGTGATTTCAATATTGGCAAGAGTCTTCGTTATAAGATACTAAACAAAATGAACGCATATCATCTTGGTTTCATTCTTTTGTTGTATTAATGCCTGAGAAGTTCCTCTTTGTTAATATTCTCTAAGTTTTAGCAGTTGGAAGACGCCCAGAAGTGAGAGCACTTTATATATAGTGCCATTCACGACAACCGTCTTTCTGAAAGTAATGAAAATATCCTTTTGAAATTTACTGCGAGTCTTAGACATACTATCCTTGAACTACCGATTTTGTTTTTTGTTTTTCTGAACATTTTAGCAATCGTAAAGTTTAATTTAAATTTATATCTTTCATTCGATTCCAGCTGCGATCGCCTAAAAGCCGTGCCTCCGCATCTGGCAAGAGATTAATTTCTCCGCACTTAGAATTAGTAACCTATTATTGCTTCTAATTGAGCTTTAAATCCTCAGTTTTCAGGAACATTTCGCTTTCAAATCTCGATAAAGAACATCAAAATACTCTAACTGCTACGTGCGATATTCGCAACCCGACATGCAATCCGGTGAGCGTGACCTCGTTTTGCGTCTGTGATCCGAGTTATTTGTATATCTTTTAAGTCATGACATTGATTTTCAAATTAAAAGCTTTCTAGATGATTTATAATCTTTAAAATTTAATAAATGTATTATATAATTAATAACCAGCAGTAAATAGCTTTATATTTCTCAATATCTATTGCTATCACCACATCATGTTGACGATACAAACCAATTGTAGGAGGGCCTGAAAATAATTTTCTTTTTCTATTTCAAGAGTCCCCACGTCATATCGCTTACAGCAGATCTTTGAGTTTAAACTTATTTCAGAACAGTACTGTCGCTAATATTGTAGATTAGGATTGTTGATTACATAATATTATCAAGATATTTTTATTGTCGATTGGAGTTTTGCCCATTTGATAAAGATAAGAGACACGGTCCGTTTGTATAAATAATTGTTTTCTTTAGATGCAAATTATTCCAGATTTCAACAACCAACGCCTATCAACTGGTGCACCATCTTCTCTTCGCTCTGTCGCCAATTTGTCGTCAGTTTGAAGATCACTCAGCTGCGGGTGTTTTTATTCTCAAAAAGTACAGCATATCAAAATCAATTTAATAACTCAGAAAGTTAAGATATGACAATTTTGAGTGAATTATAGTCAGTTTAATCATTGCGATCATTTCCACGATACTTATTTCGGCATTGAAATAAGCTTCCTGTTAGTCTTAGTGGAGTTAGAAATATTCTCTTAAGCTTAGTGCGTTTTTTTTTTATACTTGGATCGATAATTGCAGCAGCAACTGTTAAAAGTTACCTTCAACACTAATTTTCAAAAATATTGCAAACTGAGATACGTGTAAACTCTTTGGAACGTATGTAACGAGGACAAAGCCTTGCCGATCGACAAAATGGAGATTAGGTTGCATTTTTTGATCACGTGGATCTCAGTATTTTTATATTTCTCCTAGAGTTCTCATGATGAATCTCGATTATCTATATTTAAATATTTACATTTCGCTTTTCACAAATTCCTAAATGACGAGCCTGACAAAGCCTTCATCGCATCCGTTTTTATAACAAATTAACATAAATTTTATTTTAAATAATAAACCTTTAAAATTTATTGTGTTACACGTGTAGTTAATGTTAACACCGTTTTCCTAACGATTTAAAAAATTGTACAGAGTAAACTTCCTGCAACGGTAGTAAGCTTGTATTTTATCCGACCGGCTAAAATTATCTGTTTTATCCTTTTCGGAAGTGCGTTTCTGAATGCAGTAAGTTTTACGAGTTTAAACCTGACAACAGGAACCAATCATGTTTGGATAATGAACTGATATAGCTTGTGGAAGTTTCGGTAAAATTAGATTAACCCAACCAAAGCTATTGCTAGACAAATAAATTGCTTCTTGGTCCAATTCTAACTAAATATAGCTTCAAAATATATTAAAATCATTCGAATTCACTCTGGTTCTATTTAGTACCAACCTGGGAATTTCTTTAGCTGGCAGTCGTGGGTCATGTCAGAAGACTTAGTTTTAAATTCTCCGTTGACGCTTTGCCCTTGTTCAACATATATAATTAAAAGTGGCTGATATTAGCTCCATGTGTCAGCCAACCTTCGCCTGAGTAATCCTTTTATGGTTTACTTTCAATTCATCAGCAGCTTTATATTCTCTGGCCTCCTCTCCTTCTCCTTGGGGTTTTATTAAGCTAGCCAATGATAATTCCGCAAAAACGACAATATTACTTGTCTTTGCTCTGTTTCTTTTAGGTCCCTAATGTTCATTTTTTACGTAACAATTTCTTAAAAACATGAGCAGAATAAATTCCATTTTGCCTTTGCCATAACATCGCTCATTAAGTGAGTATAAGTCATCAAATCCGGTGGGAAATGTCTATATTTCCACCTCTCTAGTTCGACCCGCTTTAGAGGGAAGTCGTATTCGGTTAGGTGGTTAATTTTAAAAGCCTCTCCAAGTGTAATAGTGTACAAGCTTTACGTCAAGAATAAAATTATTTATTCGAAACAACGCAAAGTTTTGTTACGTGACGCGTTATTAGAGAGAAAGAGCGCGTAATCGTTAAATTTTGAAGTTTTCGTGTTTGTACTGCGTTAGTTTAATTTGGAAAACGTCATTATTTGTAATTTTTGTAAATTGCCGAAAGAATATATAAGAGATGCGACCATTAGAAAAATATTTTTTTAATTTAGAGAACAATTCCTTGTATTCATAACATTGCGGTATATATTAGTCTCGAACTCACCTGGAAACAGAGACAGGAGACAGAGAGAGATAAAAATGTTCAAATAGCAGGGAATGGAATTTTACCCTTCTTAAACTACATGGAAAAAGCGCTTGTGAACTCGCATAGGAGCCTCTAACAAGATATTCTTGACGAAACGGAAGGTTCATTACGAATTGTCCTTTGTTTCTTTCCTTTGTCAAAGCGGTTGCTTTAGCTTTATAGCTTTTCTATTAGTTAAATTAGAACGAAAGTAGCAAAAATATTACATTTATCTTTGTACTGCCAGTATAACTACTACTAGAGGTAAATTTGTTTTCCTCGTCGTAATGCAAGCCGGAACTTTTATTTTGCTTTCAGTTACGGTTTGATACAGAAGTCATGGCCAATTCATTGCTCTGGAACCATATGTGCATGTCTCCCATATACATCTATTAACCCTCATAATAGCAGAGACCCCAATATTCCGTGATCTCTTTGTACTTTATATCTTAACTTCCATTTTCGAACTATCTATGTAAAATGGATGCTCGAAAGATTACTTCTATAACAGCGGCATGACAAATGTTCGCCAGACCAGAAGCGAATTTTAATGACTTTTAGTGAGTAAAATTAGTCTGAATTTATAATTTTTGCCATCTTTTACGGAAGGTTAAAGAAAGTAGGCCATCGTACAATTTCATTACGAGTAATAGAAGAAATTGAACGTAGTGCCCTACGTTCGCACGTAAATTTGTACACGTCAGAGAGCCCAATAATTATCTGGGGATGAGATATTTTTTATGCGTATAGCGGCAACCGATACTCTGGCCATTTCATGCTGATCAGGCTTTCAAGTTATCTTTCATTTACCTAATGGATGTGTATACATGTGAGTAGATCCAAAATTATGTCGTCAGTAATATGAGCCTTTTAGTTTAGAAAATATCGTAGTAGAAAATAATAGTAATTAACGATGCATTATTGTTTGAACAATGTTTCATTGTGACGTTTATATTTACTGTAACGTTCGCATATATGCTGTAAGTAATCAATCAAAATTACATCTGACGCACGCGTTCGTAGAATTAGGTCATTTAATAATGTTATTGTATTGTATATATATTTAAGTTCAAATAATCACTCGGTATCGCATTTTTATTTTTACTTTGTGCACAGTACATATAATTTCCCAAACGTTCGAAAAATACAATTCCAGCCAAAGCTATCTCTGTTTGAAACAAAATTATATTTGTAACTGTTTATGTACAATACGTTATTTCGCTTAAATTATTGGAAAGTATCCAATGATAAAAAGTTATTTTAATAGAAGCTACACACAATTTTTCCTACGAAATTATGGATGAAATTAAGATTCACGCTGCTTCAGCAAGGTCTTGTACAATCAAGCGTACATCACTTCACTGCAAGCTAAGCACGTGGAAAAGTTTGGAGAAACATTCGAAGGTACAGGTGGAACACAGAAATTTGAGAAATAGAGTACAATCAAAATGCCTAGCACGCATAAAATCACGTTGAAATCTGATTCTGATGAGATCAGGGGACGGTAACCAATGGGTCGCAAATTTTGAAAAGCGGGCCGTGTCTTTTGTTACATACCCGCTTAAATTGGGAGGATTAGCAAGAAGCGGGGTAGAATTTTTCAGCACTTCGTAGCGACAAAGCAAAAAATCGTAGACTGCATTTTTCTACTTTAAAATATTGTTGAGGAGACTGAGATTTATGTTTCCTTCATAAGATACTGAGCGAAATTTTGCTCTCCGTCGGTACATCAAGAACCTCAGAAATGTTAGCTTTGCTTGTAAATATTGATAAATACATTTGCTAAAACGTTTCATAAATAAAATAAAGTGAACTTTAAGTGTTTTTACTTTACTTTCACGTTCCAGTTTCGTACAGCGCTATTTTTATCCCGAAACCTCAAGTATAAACATATAATGACTTAATGGCGTTCAAACAGGATGTTGCGCTTCCTGATGCGCGTATTTCATTTTGATACGTTTTGCTGTGTAAAAATGAAGTACAAAAATGTTGACTTTTTTGATACGTAAATAAGATTCAGCTGCAATTTTTACCTATGCTAGACTTTTTACAGGTGCAGACAATTTTACATTTGATCCTAGATAATTGATTTTTTCTTTTATAACATCAATGGAAACCGGTATCAATTATAACAAAATTTTATTGCGCCTAAAGAAATTCAATTGTTCCTAATGGAAACTAGAATAATGCTCAGGCTGCAATATGGGATAATCGCCACCGGGTACGACAGCAAATTATTAAATTAGGACTGATTCGCACAAAGGTGCATCAAAATCAGGGGGTACCATTGTTGTACCATTTTGATAGAATTAGATGAAAATGCAAAGGAGCCTGTATCGAATCCTGAGATACGTATTCCTCATTCGTAGGTAAGAAATTAAAGATACTTAATTTTGTTCTACGCGTTACGTGTTTGTTTAATTCGCCAATTACGGGGATGCATACACAAGCGTTAGCTTCCAAATATTAACGCGGATTAGATCGTTGTTACGAATTGAAATGTAATCTTCAATTCTCAATAACAATTCCGCTCAGAATACCTGGCGATATTGGAAAGTTAATCGTTCGATATTACGGCTACATACATTCGACGTACGCCGAGGAATGCCATATTGCCAACTGAAATAATAAAGTTTTCGAGTGGCACTACGAAATATTGAAACTTGCATAACTTCGAGTACGCGAGCCTAACGTTTTACCGGCATTATTTTTGATCGTAACGTAGATAAAGATATTTTGCCATACAGTCACTATTGAAGTTTTCAGTTCCTTTTTCTCTTTAAACCGTTCAGTAATGGTTTTTGCTTTATGAATTGGCGCGTTATCTTGCTGAAAAACAAAATTGCGCCCGGCCCATTGGTTTCCAAAACGTAGAAGATTGTCACGCAATAAGTCTTTATACGTCACAGATGTCATTTTGTTCGTGCAAAACACTATCTTAGTTTTATCGCGAAATCCAATCGCTGCCCATATCATCATAGATCCACCCCCTAATTGTCTGGTCATTTTCACTTTTGGTTCCTTTCTCAGATCATGATAGTAATGCGAGTGCCCATCCGGTCCGTCCAAATTAAAACGTTTCTCATCGGAAAATATAACTTTTTCCCATTGTTTCTTCCAGGATACGTCTTCTTCAGCAAATCTCAACCTCGCTTCTTTGTGTTTCGCCGAAAGTGGCGGTTTTCTCAACATTTTCTTCCGCGATATTACCGGTGACGCCTTTAAAATCCTTTGAACATTACGCACGTGCGTTTGTTCCCCCGCCTGTTCTGCAATAACTCTCGCCGACGCAGAAGAATTGGATGCACACCGCAATATCATGCGTTTATCCCGCTCACTTACGGCTTTCGGTCGCCCCTGGCGTTTTGGTTTGCCGTAATTTTCCGGATCTTTTAGGAAATTTCTAACGCAATGATCGCTTCTTCGTAACCGACGAGCAATTTCCTTCTTACTAACACCATCCTGGTGCCAGGCTAGAACTTTACCCCTTTCTATCAAGGATAATTGTTTTTTTCTACCCATATTGCAAACACTTTATAAAATATAATTTCTCGCGGTGAAATGTGTACACTTTACCAGCACGACCGCTGCATATAAAGAGAAGTATCAAATTAAAACATTTTTGCTTATATTAATGTAATAAATGCACGAGGTCTAAATTTTTGTCGCATTTAAAATTCCTATTTTGATCTGGGAAAAAATTGGAAAATTGAAATAGGTTTCGTCGATATACATAGGAGGATAGTGAACTTGGCCTTTGACCGGAAACACGTTTCTCAGATGACACAGAATTTTGTCCAAAATTTAATTTTATTTTGAATGTAAGTAATTTACTAACTGGAATTAAAACTGAGAGCAACTTACATAACTCTTTCTCCATTTTATAACCGAAAATAATTCACTAAAATTAGGTATCACAATTCACTATAGTGTACCTCACTATAGAGAAGTGTAACGCAAAAATATATCACAAAACTCTGCCGCCGCTGTATCTATAATTTATTTGCTCTATTATATATATCTAGTACTCTTTTCAATTTAAAGAATCAAAATTCGGTTGAATAACTTTTATCTAGTTATTGAGTGTCTAATTATTCGGGCGGAAAATAGAATAGTCTGCCCAGCATAATTAAAATCCCGCCTGAGGATGATGGATGCGATAAAATTCATTTGAATCTTTCCTCTCTTCTTAAATTAGTTAGAAAAGTATTTCTCTTTTTTTCCCATCGTCCGTATTCGATAATCGTCCGTCCAATCTGAATTTGAAAAACTTGTTTAAGCTCCTGTTTGTTTTCGGTTCGTCAATGCTGATGAATAGGATTAGAATGTATTTATTCAAGCAAACGCGTTTCGCCTGTCAATAAGAAAATATGTCAGAGAGCATATATCGATTCCTTTAGAAAAGGACTTCCTTCTCCTAATAGCCAGGAGACCAAAAGAAAACATGGAAACAAACAAAGGGAGAGGAAATTTATAACCCACAAGTATAATTTCCTTCTTGCCGTAATGAATGAATCAATGTTGAACTTGATCTTAGGACTTGTGCTGTTTGCTTGCGTATAAAATTATGCACAGACACGTTCGTATTAGAAGGGAATATTTTAACTGATTTAGGACAATTCTTCTTACACGCCCGTCCGGTAGGGCTTTCCACCTCCCAACCTGTCTCGTATGCAAGAAATGCAGGCTTCCTTGGTACATTACAAATAAACAAATAAAGGAAAGCCAAACAAGTAAAAACTTTTTCAAATTCATAACCAGACACCCGTAAATTGAAACGAATGCAGATGTTCATTTATTTGTTTTTCAGTGGACAAAATTTAACTCAATCACGAAAAGAATCCGCTAAGCGAGAAGTATGGAAATATCCATTATCTGTAATGACGCAATTCACAGTTCTTTCAAATCGCTGTAAAAAGTCCGAATTTGACTGAATTTTCTTTGGAAAACTTGACTGGACATGTGCGAGGTTTAACACCATTATTTTTTATTCGGTATTATCCATGTGAACCACCTCCTGGTAACATAACGGCTTCCTTATTGCTATAAATACGTACAAAAAAAAATTGTACAAAGTATTCCAAAAACCCAATCAAAATACTTATGCCACTAAAAGGAACATCAAGTTCTTCAAATGGCAACCCCCATTTCTCAGAATGTCTACATATACAGATCCTCAAATTTAACTAGCCTTAATTTGGGGTAATAACAATAGTATACGGCGGTCCCATTTATTCCTGGCAAATCTTAGAGGAGCCAGTAGGGAGAGGTTTAATCAGCCTCGGTAGAATGGAAATTCAAAGAGCGCTAGATTCCGTGCAACGTAGTATATTGACTTTTTAGCATAAATTGCTAGTTTAACTAAATATTTAGTTTTATTTTATTTTAACAATAAAACATAAATATAAACATTTTTGTTGAGGAATACCCATCTGATCTTTGTGAGAACAGAAATTTTTACATTTTATTTCCGTGATAAATCTACTTTAAGCTAGTATACAAATACGTAACGCATCTATATACTAAAACGTTTACTCATCTCAGTGGATCTTACAGAAAAGCTCTCAAGGATAAGTGCGAAATAGCGGAGTAGACTATTTCCTTACCCGTGATTAGAATTTTAAATCGAAATCAATGGATAACACGTGGAATTTCGTTGCCTAGTCGGATCACGTGCCTGGAAATCTGATAAATCTCGTCTGTCATTAACTACAATTTACGAGGATACGTTAACTTTAGCGGAATCGTAACTCGAACTCCGATACTTTAGCCCACACTTTGCATACTATTAAAAGAATAAAAGAATACTATTACTATGAAAAAAATAGATAATTCGAAATTCTTGGCAAAGAGCTTGTAATTGTATTCGTATTTATTTTCGAAAAATGAATCATTGCTTATCTATTTGAGTTTTTGAAATTTCAAAGATTTAATTAAACCGCGTTTTCTTGCGCCCGATTTATAACCAAATATTTCTACCTTCGGATCTTCTTTTGTGAATAATAACTTTGACGTTAGAAGGTTAAAATGGATCTACTAAGTTTTCCGTTGAAATAGTTTCGTATTAACTTGAAACTTAATATAATTATCGAGGAATTTTGGAAATAATTCTTGTTTACCCCACGTCGATTTTCTTTTCAATTTATATCCATTTAAAACATCTCGATTTCACTTTCCGTTGGCAAATTTCGTTTCTTTCAGTAAAAGTTGTTTACTGGACACTTTTTTATATATACAGGTACAAGACAAAGATTGAAAATCGATCTGGGGGAAATTGGAAGAAAGAAGTCATCAACATTGCTTCGCCTTATTTTAATGTTTAATTTAGAATTGTTTACATTTTATTTAAGCGAGCAAGTCTTCTTCATGTGCTGTTGTCGACAGGTGAAGTTAAATTTCCTCATTTACCGCAGTATTAATGCTCTTACACACAGACTTACGCACTGTTTATCAATATTTGTAGGTTACTACATAATTAAACATTGGTGTACATAACGTTCAGTACAATATATGGTCGCCATGTTATTGCGATATCCTTTTTCATTTAGTACGCTATCGCACCAACGGAAATATATGTAATGCAAGCAAAATAAAAAGTACGGCAGAAACTTTTCTCATATAGAATTTCTACACGTATCCTGAAGTTTCTATGGAATGCTTTGTTGTCAGACTTCGTTTAATGTTTTCGCATTTTATTTCTCTTTTATATTTGCGTTGTGATATTATATCTGGTACGCCCATAGCTGCTTTCAGTATTATTTGAGGGCTACATGTTTCATGCCTTCCTGCTAACGTAATTTTGAATATAACTACATTCTGGTGTATGTATTTATTTAAGAAGTGTGTGCAGATTTGCCATGCTTCTTCGGTCTTTATTTGTAATAAAAATGTACAAAAAAATGTCATCAGCAGAAAATCACTCCAAGAGCATTTATAAACGCTAATATTAAGTTCTATTATGCTGAAGCAAGTTAATCCGGGTCAATTTGATCAAAATACAATTTTTTTTAAATGAATTTAAAATCTAAACAACACACGGACTTTTACAATGTTGGTAATTAATACAAAGACGTTCTGGATTTATTTCTAACTGAGGGTAAACAAATCTAAAACAAACAGTTCGGCTAAAAACAGAAATGCGTAGCGATGCAGCTCACTAGGCAATATTTGTAACATTTGCAAATCCAGTAAACAATCCTACGTAGGTATCTACGGATATTTTTTTTTATCCTTCTTCCATGTCAAAAGCACCGCTTCAAAAGCTACTTCAACTTAAATATATGTATCTAGGTCACACATATTGTCTATCAGCCTACTATCACATGTCATCATCACACGTCGTGAAAGAAAAACGATTAAAGTGGAACGCAAAAAGCTTTTTTGTGGAGATCTAGAAAAACAGTTTTTTTTCCGAAAAAAGTCTCAACCTTTAGCAAAGAAAGTATCGTTTATCATCCATGATTAGAGAAACGAAATTGGATCTGAAAACGAGCACATTAAGCAAAAGCTTAATAGTTAATTCAACATTCGAAAACTTTAAATTTACAGTAGAAGAAGTTCCCAGTTTCTAGTAATTGGAAACAAGAAAAAATTGGAAATAGACGTCTAGAGAAAGGGAGCAAAGATAGTTTCCTAATTAGTAAATTGGTAAAATTTCCCTGGAATAAAAGTAGGTACAATAAAAAACTTAAATTCATAAAAATGTGGCTATTTATAATGGGCGCTCTTCTGTAGACGCCGATTGTATGCTTAAGAAAGTTTAACATTTAAGTATTATGTAATCCCGTCAGAAACCCCCGATAAAGAGTTTGCGAAAATTCCTTTCCATAGAATATCGAAAGGTATTAGTAAAGTTTTTAGGAGACCAAATAGGAACGTGTGTTTCAGTTCACGACGACATACACTCAAGAGCATTCCTGGCAATCCGAAAGATAAACCCGGTACGAAGGAAAGGTCGGGAATATATAAAATGACTTGTAGTGACTGCGATGAAACCTACATAAAAGGGATAAAGGTGACCCACTGTTATACATATGAACATACCTGATTTTCGCCCTTAGCGATCGTTTTATTACCTTAGATAATCCGGCTGAAATCTTATTAATTCGCTAACAGCAACGACACGCTCGTCGCAACTCCGTGAGAGTAAAGCGGTGCCGATCTGAAAAAGTGTCGAAAGTGACTTTCCTGGCGCGCCTATGTATTCTCCCTTTCGGTTATTTGAAACACAGACACGCGAAATAAATTATTCAGGACGCGGTGTAATAACTCGGTTTAACGTAATTTATATCTGGCACGTTACATTCGTTCCATAGACGGAATTCCCGTTGACATTTTCGTTTCATACGTATTCGTACAATACCGCAGAGTCTGAAGTGACATATGACCGTCATTAGTTTTTTTCGATATTAACACGGGAAAGAATTTCATTTATCAAAAGTGCGTATTATGGCAGCGAAAATTCTTAAACACTAAGACGTTGTTTATCAGAAAGGTTCTTTTTAATATAAATATCTACACAAACATTAACAGGCAAACGTTATATTTTGATGGAGTTTGATGGCGAGTAAAGCAGCGTCAAATAAAACGGTAGCAGGAATGATTTGGTATGTAAAAAAGGTGCTATTAATTGCAAAACACAGTTTTGAGCATAATTCACAGCGTAGTGTTTATTTTTTCCTGTGCCTCTGGTAAATTATAATATTATAAAAAATATAATCTTCGCTACTTCTCTGTATCTACAGTTCAAATCGGGCGATATTCACTGTTGGGACAAACACGTTTTAATACAAATTATACCTAATCCAGTTTCATAGCCCCACGAAGCATCAATCACTTACTTATCACCATATAAAATGCAGGTGTCGTTATAAGAGCATAAAACACATGAAGCCCTAACAAAACAAGAGCTTTGCCTGGAAGAATATTGAAAGGCTTACCGCTAAAAGATGAAAGTGTCCTTCCTAACAACGAAGAATAGTAAATAACAAAAATATTATTTCAACAAGCTACTTAAGCCTGTCTAGCTGGATTCCTCCGGCGCCTCCACCATTGCAATATTTAATATTTTCTAAAAGGAATCCTCTGCTTGCAATAGACACTGTTTATGTAAGGATGTAATCACATATGCAGCGTCCATGCTGAGTTTAATAATTATTTATTTAATTATTATTTTAGGAAAAGAAAATTAGAATAGCACCGCTTTTATAAATGAGTGAAATGTACAAGTCAAATACAGGACGAATAAAAATATGAACAAAATTATTATCAACGTATTCGCGTACAGAAACATTATCCTCTGCAAAACTGCACAGTTTATCGTAGCGAAGGTAGTAATAATACCGCATATAAAGCAACTTGGTTCGAGTACGAGGCAATGAATCAGTTTATGAGTGATATTTATGCACGGCATAAGCATCGGGCGAGTATATTTTCCCACGAATAGTTTCAAACTGCATCCACTTATCTATGTACACGATGCAATTTATTTTATGCTTTTCAGAACTGAAAGAATGAAAGTTAAGAAGCACTTCAGAAACTTTTCTTGTTATATATGTTGCTAGAAATTCTAAACAGTATATTTTTATTAATATCGCTTTTAATAAATCCCGACTATTATTGTTTGGTAGTTAGTTTAAATTTGAATAGTTTCCTCTATATTCATGATTTTAATTTCTTTAAAGAATTCTGTATAACCGTATAGAGTATATTGGAACTGGATCTAGAATTGCGTAAATTGGCAAATATAAATATAAAATCAGTTTTATCTCATTACCACCGCGTTGAAAAATACCTATTGTTTATTAGAACAACGTTAGTAAGCCATTTTACGATTTGTTTAGTAACATCACATTTAATGGTAGCGTTTATTTAAATACGCTTTAATTTATTAGCTCTTTCGGAATTTATCACTATTTGCTTTTGTCTTTGGTTGAATTAACTAATGTAGTTTGAACAAAAAAAACCGCTTCCCAATATCCAGTATACATTTGGAAATTAAACATACTTCCATCGTCGTATTCCCTCATCGACATTCTAAATAAATATTGAAATTTTTTATACCGTGAAAAAATTATTTGGAGCAGATTCGCCTTTAAAAGGCCATTGTTTAGACCGTCGCTTCGTTTCGGACGTATAGCAATGGATCCAGGTTTGATCAATGGTGACGATTCGACGCTAAAATTCTTGCGAATTTCGATTGTAGGGATCCGAAAATTTCTTCGTAAGTGACAGTCACATCTGTTCGTTGTCTACTGCCTAAACCACTTATCAAGCCGACAGCTTTCTTACTCGTAACTTTTCTTAAAATATTAATTGCTGTTCCGTACGTATTTGTACAGCCTCTCCTACTTGACACATTCTCTTTCGACGATTAGCGAGGATGTCGCGGATTTTTCGTTGATATTGTCAGCAATCATGTCTATCAGGCGCCCTGAGCGCTTTTCATGAAAAAACGATGTTCAACCACGTTTGAATTCGTTAAGCCAATATCTAGCGGTTTAGACTTATAAAACCGCTCAGGCAAGCTGAAAACCAATCAAAAAAAAATAATAATTACAAAACTTAATTGTTTTTATTATTATTATTTATCAATAAACCTAATTTTTTTGTTTAGCAAAATGAATCATGCATATCTGATATACCCAGTGTATAATACAAATATAAAAGAAGCACGAAAATTGCATCGTTTACTACGCTATAAGGTAACACTGAAGATAGCGAAAATGGTAGCAGTGGTTGAATTTAACATATATGCGGAATTAATCAAAGTAGCAATACGCTAGGAAGGGCATAATTAATGTTCTGTTTGTCGCTGCAGTTCCAACGCCTACAACCAGTAGTACATCGACATCGCAATCATCGGCATCTGTTTCATTATTATCTTCTACTACCGTTCCCTGTAATCAGTATTATTCCGCGTCAGCATCTGCGACTGCCAATTCTTCGTTGAAAACTTCGTTATCTAGAATTTATTGTCGTTGTTAGAAGCATTTTGGTGCTCAGAGTACTGCTATTATAAATTATACGTCAAAAGACATAAATGGATCTACTGCTTTGGGAATTAATCCATTTTTATTGTAATTACGTACAGAGTATTTGCAACTAATTTCCTAGTAGCAAACTTCATACTGAAAGCTTGTGCGGACTGTGCAAACATACCTAGGGGAAGTCGTATTATATCATGAACATCGTTCTCTACTGGCAACTAGTGTCTCCTGCGACTAATCTAAAACTTCACGCTCCGCCGAAATTATAAACAGATAAACGAAATTTCACAAAAAGATAAAAACCAAATTCAAAATGTGTCGATAATAGAAGTGGGTGAAGCGATTGGAGCAAATGAGATAAAGCTATCTTCACCTCTTATAAAGAATATTTCCGGAAGTAAATGAATTTAAATTTAAACACCGATGATTGCTGCTTCTATTTTTATTTGTTTCTGTCAGCGTAGCTTTGGGCAAGTTCGCATCTACTTACAATCTGGAGATTAAGAGCTTTATTTCTAAATCTATAAACTTTATTTGAAGAAATTTTCCTCAAAACACTTTCCGAAAATATTCTAGCCCCAAATTTGAAACATTTGTAAACATTTTCAAGCAGTTTTACGAGATGCTAACGAAGTGAAATTATTATATCTTGAAAAACCGATCGAAGCAAACGAGTATGGATTTTGAATAGTACTAAATACTAAAAAGTACATAACTTCAAATATTATCGAAAACCGCCTTATTGGCACCACGAGGTTAGGATATTTCGAAGTCCTGGCGCGCAAAAGCAATTCCATGGCCGCATTTGGAATCAGCGCAAAAAAAAATCTATAGGAAATAACATGTTTTATTCAGGCGACAACAAAAATAGCCAATTTCGTTTAATTGTGTTATCTTACAAGCTTATCATATAGCTCACATAGATGTATGTAGGTTGATGGCGCCTTTTGGCGAATTTTTTTTTGTAGAGGGAACCAAAAAACCATTAATTTTTCATTAACAACGATTCCTTTTTCCACTTTTTATTCTCCCGTCCGTCTAATTATTTTTCTTGTAACGCTATTAATATTCTTGAATAATCGATATAATAAAAGAGCAATGTTAGCTCGTCAGATATTTGATATTCTATTTATACGCAGCTTGTTCAGAAATCTACAGAGGCGAACGAAATTTCAAATTAAATTGTCTGCACCCATCTATTAAAAAAAAAGGTAAAAAGTTGTGTCATTATGTCTTTTTCTTCTTTTAATATTCCGAAATTTATGGGAGTTTAATACCACTTAAGTTATGAATTAATTACGCAGCAGTTCATAAAAAACTGCACGGGGGGCTATAAATTAGTGCCAGATTTAAATTATTCTTGGAAAGTTCTTCCCGGACTGCGTTATTTGAATTTTCTCCATTTCCTGACTTTAAGTGTACCCAATATTTACACCCTTCTACAAAAGCTAAATTGCCTTTTTGTGTTACACCTTGATATAAACCGCTAATTGTCGTCCTAAAGAATTAATTAGCGTTATTTGGTTTCCTATCACGATGGTGAATTTTAACCTTTAAGACACTGCATTATTTTATGATATTAGATTACTAAAAGCACTTTACTAAAACCCTTACATCAGCCTTTCACTAACACTGGACGCACGTTTCGATAGCTAAGTTATCATCTTCACTTGTAAAACTAAACCAATAATCTAACTGATCGCGTTAATATATGAAGATCTTAAATATTAAAGGTTATTAATATCATACAACAGAAAATTTATAACACAAAACACTTTAAACACATTTGTTTAGTGTCTTCCAGCAGCAGCTAAACATGCTCCAGCATTACTTGCTGCGTAGCTTCAAATACACGGTTTTCTAGTTCATTAACATCAGTCACGGATGTCTGGTAAGCTAACGCTTTCAAAACGCGCCACATGAAGAAATCGCAACGCGTCAGATCTGGCAATCGAAGTAGCCAAGATATTAGACCGCTCTTGCCAGCCCAGCGGTCAGGGAAAGTATTGTTCTCGCTTGACCCGCGACAGGTTGTAATACCACGATACAATTTCTACATTTATTTTATATCTATTACAATCATCGTACTAAATACGCTGGCATAAATGGCCGCACAAAATTTACGTACGAAACCGCATTTTGTATCATCCAGAAGCAAATGAAGTTTGCGATTTATTATGCACGATAGGCGCTGAGTAAAACCGCAGCCGGCGGGTATACCCGAAAGTTATTCACTATGGCTTAGTAAGACAGTATTAGCGTTTACATTAACTCAATTCGCCATTGATTTCTACAGAGCTTACATGTAACCACCGCGTTAACCGATTCTATTTCCGCGAAGCTCTTTCTGACATTTGGCCAAATTAACACGTCGCACCACAGTCCGTTCTTAATTATTTTAATGTTGTACGATTTTCTGCTGAGAAATTTTATACGTCATAATCTGAAAAAGAATCTAATTAGGAATGTAATCTCGGAATGAAAAGACAAAGGCCAAAATAATGTGAGAGAATGTACCTGTTAGATTGTATTTGCCTCTTATGTACTAAAATTTGTATTTTTCTTTATTGCTGATTAACGGAAGAAACGAAGAAAGACATGATAAAACAATTATAAAACCAATAATTTAATTTGCTTAATTAAAATAATAAACTTTAGAGACTGAAAGTGTACCTTAATGTCTCGGAAATGGTAACAGATTGTAACAATTTCATTGCTACGCGGTCTTGTGTTTATTTTAAACAGCGGTGTGCATGCGCATATGTTTTATGTTTATTTCAATTTGTTGCAATATTGAGAACTTTCTTGTTTTTTTTTTTTTTTATGTTGCGTATGATTTTTATTTGTTCGTCCTTTCTCTTAGCCGGTCAGGCTTGATTGCTGTTTAAAACGAGTTACTTTACCTAAATTGGTTAGTAGGTTCCAGCTAGCTATCTTTTCCTAGTCTCCTTATCTTGTAATAACATTTTATTACAGCATTAACTGTTTTTATCTTTAATATCGCTTTTGCCTAATTTTATTTCTAGTTGATCGCATGACCATTTTGTCAAGTCTTGTCCACGTGTTGCGACGGTTGTTCTCTTTGGATATTTAAATAATAATCTATAGTGTAGCAGATTGAAGGTTACCTAATTTTGTTTTGATTTATAGTTTAAGGACAATCAAATTTAATGTTCCTCCAAAATGGGCACAAAAGTAGTGCAAGGTGGAAACCCCCCAATATCATGATATTTACCTCGCGTTTCTCTAGTACTTTAAAACCAAATGGAAGCTGAAAGTAGAAAATACATTGCAAACAAGTAAAAAGCGTCGCTTTTATTTATCTTGAAGATACTACTTATTTCGGAATAAAAGAAGTATAAGATAAGAGTAAATATTTCTGCAACATAAACTCTAAGTACATCTGATAAAATTGCGCAAAGCCGTCGATTTCTCAAATGTCACGGCTATCTCTTTGAATGGTAATTTAAGAGCATTGGGTAATAGAAGATTAGCGAGCGCTCCACATAAAACTTTTCGAGGAGAATGCACGTTTGAACTGGGACGGTATTTTGCGATCATTAAGCATTTTGTCGCGGGCAAAGCAATGGAATGGCTTCAATATTACATACATTTTCATTGTTCGCTGAGCGGTCTAAATTTATTTACTTAATCCAAAATGCTTCGCCTCTCTATATAAGTTCCTCAACTGATGAAGTAAGCCATTTAAAGCTTTGTGAGAACTTCGAGATCTTTGTACCTATATGTGTTACATAAATTTGTATGTCCTTTGTATTCTATTCCTCAATATCCTGAAATATAGGATTCTAATTAATTATTCGCTTTATTAGCCAATACGAATGTGTTGCTTTGATAACCGCAACTTAAAGTACATCAATTTCCCGTTTAGCCGTGTTTTAAACTCTGATATTGCCTCGATGAACAAAGTCGGATTTAAATTCAACGTTGTTGTTGAAATTACTGCTACATAACTTTCAATTGTCAATCGTCTGTGCCAATTCATTAAATAATTTAAATGTAATTAGCACCAACGAAAATGGAATCAATTTTATAAATTATTGGATGGCAATGTAATACCCCGTGAACTAATAATTATGTTTTCAATTTTAATAGTATTCGATTTATTGCTGCGTGGGTGCATTGCATCATCTAGGATTTATTGTGTAATATTTATGACTGTTTGATAAAAATGGACAACGTAAACAAAGCTTCATGTACATTATTGATAACGTTTACGCTTTAGTAATTTTGTTTACTCCTCTATTATAAACGTAGATGCTTAGAATCAAGCGAATTTGCATTTCGTATAAATTGTTTCCTGCGTTATGGATTGAATAGTTACATTGCCTTTATTATTGGACTCGCTAGTATTAAATACATTTACTTTGACTGCTCCTAACTAACATTTGCGTTTTATATGTGGACCGTACAGAAAATCTAGACCGGTAAAGCGTGAAGTTTACGCTTCCAGACAAAAAAAAAATCGAATTTACTGAGAAGACCTGTTTTGAAGAATGGAAATTCTTAAAACGCCGCCGTGGCGTAGCGGTAGCGATAGCGATCACAGCAACAATCAAATACAACATATGCGGATGTATGCGTTGTTGTACATCAGTGTCGATTTTTGTATCAAAACACTCTGTATAAATTTCGAATTTACGTAATCAATGGTTTTTCGTTCATTGGATGGAACTAACCGTCTTCTTTTCTTTTAAGATGAATGTTCCTGTTCGGCACTAGGTGATATCGAGTGAAAGTTCT